>MJHO01000070.1:1053842-1215233 GCA_002076135.1 Xerophyta viscosa
TCCCAGATGACTGCAAACCTTAAACACCATTGAACGACAAAAACATAAAGTTATAGCCTCAATAATAAACTCTTTTCATATATATATATATATATCGTCTAGAGTTTATACAAATATTAATTGTTCCTGATATTGCAAAATATGTTGTTTTTGATTAACTGATGACAAGGATGACGATGCTATTGCAGGGATTGAAGCCAGTGCTAAGCATAAGAAGCATGGAAAGAATGCGTTCGGGTTCAAGCGACGATAGTGAAGAGTCGATCAACCATGAGAATCGTCCGTGGCCTTGACTTACATTCCAGATTAAGAGACATTCTCACCGCTCCTTTTTAAGCTGGCAAACTCGACAATTTCTCACACTCTTTGAGATGTACATAGTTTTCTTTTTCTTCGTTATATATGAGCCGTTTGGGCATATAACTGCGAAATTATTAAGTTAGTTATGATCTTGGAAACCTTACAAGAAAGCTATTTCGTATTTTGTTATATGTTATTAACTCTTGTCAGCAGTGACAGTTCCAGAATTTTTTAAGCAGATTATAACATATAATTTGAAAATATACTATTATTTTATTAAATAAATTTAAATTTTTTTATTAATATATAATATTTATTATAAAAAATATTGAAAGATTTTGAATTAACAAATAATAATACTAATAAAGAGAATTTCAAAGCGAAAAATCGAATTATTTTATTAGATAAAATAATATATTACCACTAAGATTTAAACTCATATTTAACACAAAATTTTTACTTTTAACTGCTACACCACTATTCTTTAATACATCTCCAATAACTATCAAGGTAACAGAGTACCATAGCCATGTATATATATATATATATAATATATATATATATATATATATATATATATCTGAAAATTCTTCCTAAAATCATAAAATACGCAAAGTCCAACGATCCATGTTTGTTATATGCTAGATCTACTGCTGTTTGTCAGCAAGCAATATTTTAACGCTTTTTTTTTTTTTCGAAAAACAGTTTTTATTAACGCATTAAATTCTTTTAAAAAAAAATTACTTGCAATGCTCTACTTAATAAGCAGAAAAAGGTTTCGCTCATAGTTGGACGTGCAAGTGGAAAACTACAGCAGCACCTGAAAGTTTTCAGTTTATTTAATTCTATTTTCAAATTCCTATTTGAATTTTTTATATTTTTGCTGAAATTGTGACATTTTATTTATAACTGCTCGCCGCACTTTGTTTTATAGCTAACTGTTCGTTGCACTTTGTTTTATAGCTATCTTTGTTTTAGTTCAAACTGTTTGAGACATCTAAAGATAAAATTATCTGCTATAATTTGAGTGGTAGATCGATCACCTCAAGCAGAAAATTGAGAAGAAAATAAAACACAAAACAAAATATTAGAATTTATGTGGTTTTGAGATAAGACTCCTACGTCAACGGACGAGAAAGAAAGACAATTTATTGTCAATCGAAGAATACACGAATAACGGTGAACACAAAAGGGCAAAATTCTAACCGCAAAAAATTACAAAGCTCTCTACTACCACTATAAGAAATGATTTTCAGTGATAAGAATCCAGCAACTAAACGCTATTTAATTTTGTCATTAAAAACTTTTTCAATTAAAAAAGCGCAATATCAATGACTACATAACAGTAACTGTGTAGTAATTATTTGACTTTTTTTCTTAGTGTATGAAAAAAATATTACAATTCCTTTTATATCACACATAAATTCTAACAGCTCTATTCATCCGCTATCCCCACTGACCTCAGAAAAACGTCACCCAAAAATTTATTTAATTTGATTCGGGCTGACACAAATTAAATATAAGTATGGTTATAATAAAATTCGAGGCATATTTCAACTTTATCCAATAATAAAGTCCACGTTATAAATTTCAGAAGAGACTATCATTCAACCGTATGAGTAACTACAACAGCAGAGAAGTTAACTTGTTGGTTGAAAATACAAAGTTAACCTAACCTGTTTGTTCTCTTTTTTAATATAATATGTTCGTTGTCTTAATGATCATCTATATTTAGTATGAAAGCCGAGATCAGCCCCGTGTAATACATCGGGATAGGTGCAAGAAAAATATATCGAGTTTTATCATCTGTATCCAGCATGAACGCCGACATGAGTGATGCAATAAATAGGGCTAGGTGCAAGGAAAATGAATGGGTAAGACTAATAGGGAGATAAGGACGGCTGTGTATTTGAAAATTTTTGGGGCATTTGCATTTTTATGTCACCTATAATTTAAAATTGCATTTGTTTGCCCTTCTAAATTTTAGTTTTGACCGTCGAGTTCAGTCTCGATCTTATATCTCGACCGGATACGGAGTAGTAAACAATAGACCCTCACAACTAGATGTTGGTGGGATTCGAACCTCCGACCTATCCTTCATAAGCAATAGATTCTTGATCTCCTTCCAATACTTAGCTCCGCTAATCAACTGGATGAAAGCTGGTTGGTTCTCTCTAGTTTAAAATAGTGTTTTTGTGCTTATTGATTATGTGAATAACGAATTATTCTTATAAATTATTTTGAAAGATGTGAGCGGTTGATGAGGTACAACTTTTTTACTTCATATAGTAAAAGGGGAATAAAACATTATTTTGAATTAGGAGACAATATTTTACTATTTTGAATTATCGGAAAGTATAAAAACACAAATACCTAAAAACTTTCAATAAGAAATTTGTATTTGAAAATTTTTGGAAGGCATTTTTATTTTTATGTCATCCATAAATTTAAAATTGGGTTTATATACCCATCTTCTTCAAAATGGTATTTTTATGCTCATTGATTTTTTTTTTTGGGTCTTGACTATGCTCATTGATCTTGCGAAAACGGCAAAATTATCCTTATCAATTTTTTTTTAAAGACAAAAACGGTTAACTTGACGATAACAGTTTCTTTATTTCATACGGCAAAAAAAGCGTAAAATATTATTTTGGATTAGGAGGTGATATTTTTACTATATTGAATTATAGGAAAGTATAAAAACACAAATACCCTAAATTTTTCGATAAGAAATTTGTGAGGATCAGGTTATCCTACAACATCTCTTTCCAACTGCATGTAGCTTCAAAAAAAGGCAGCAGCTATTAATCATATACACGATAAAGTTACCAGAAAAAAAGCACAACCATATCATAAGGAGCACGGTTAGGTTTCCTTTTCGTGAGCAATTCAAACCACTCTCCATACGTTCATAGGTTAAATGGTGAGTGTTATATTGTTATTTAACGACGACAACTACAACGACAAATTGACGATGTCGATGTAGACGTCGTGCGGTGTGCTGCTTAAAAATTGTGACATATTACGTTCGTGCCCCCACAGGGTCAGATCCCCTTGGGGTTTCACCTTGTATCTCAAAATTTTGAGGAGAGAATTGGCAATGTAGTTAAATATCACTGATATATAAGTAGTATCATTTCTTTCCATCTCTTCAACTAGGATGCCTAGTGATGTATATAAATCAAAACATAAATTGGTGATACAAATATCAATGGCGAAGCCAGGATTTTCAGTCGGGAGGGGTAAAAATGTTTGCGGCAACAAAATATAGTTTGTAACCAAATAACAAAATTATAATAATGAAACATGATTACAAGTTGCAATGTTTGAAAATTACAAAGCATAAATTACAATAATTGTATAGGTGAGTGTAGCCGCCACCGGCCGTCCCACCGTCGGCATAGATTTAGGAATTAGGAATTGAGGTAGTCAGGTAGATGGTGATTTTTGGAAAGTTGACTGTGCAAGAATTTGGAAAGAAATTTAATTTTTCTGTTGATTTTCTAGTAATGAAGAGGTGGTATAAATGAAGGCAGGATACTAACGCAATATGATTTTTCTATTCTTACATCATAAAAAATGCTTACATGCATTTTTTAAAAATATTTTTAATATAAATATTTTAGATTTTGACAAAATCTACAAATTTTAAATTTAAAATTTTTTCAAAATATGTTTCTAGATAGCTGTTTTGGGGCTCTAAAATATTAACGGATTTAAAAATAGTTTCGAAAATCTATTTTTAAACCCGTTAAAATTTTGGAGCCCCAGAACACCTATCTAGAGTATATTTTTTTAAAAAAAATTACAAATCTTATCAAAATCTATAACTTTTTTGAAAAAAAAAAAATTTTCAAAAATTTACATATAACAAAGAGTATTAGGCTTAAGTATGGTAGGGAACAATAATTTATGTTTTACCACTGAGCATAAAACGGTAAAAAGCACTCCTAAAAATTAATCTTATTTCTAATTTAATTTTTTTTTCAAAGAAATTCAACTTAACATATTTTTAAAAAAATAATACTATTTTTAATTTAACATCATCTTTAATTATATAAAGCAAAAACAAATTTTAGTGACCACGACAACGTGTGGAGGTAAATGCTTGTTTGACTGTTGTGAGCGCATGTGCAAGGGAGGTTCATGTGCTCGGTTTTGTTTCCAAGATGCAAAATTTCTGTCCTTGTCATATTTGTTTGTGAGTTTTGTTATGCTCACCTAAAAAATAATATAATAAAATATATAATATATGTGACAATATCAGAATTATATATTATAATAAATATAGTTATAATTTTAATAATTTATACAGATTACGAGATAAGTGTGCAGATCAAGAGACAAATATATGATAGAGATTAGTTATGTGTGGTTTAATATGTGATTGATTGGAGATGAATAGTTTTTTTTCTTTGTGAATAGCATATGTCACACCAAGATGCAAATATTTTGGAAAAATATTATATCAGACCTTATTTTTAAAATTTATCACAGACTAATACCTTCTTCTTAAAACTTTTACAAATCAACTCTTCTCACGCAATTCGTATATAACCAATTTGACTATTATATAAATATATTTTTAAAAAATTTAATATAAAAATTATAAATTTTGATAAAAGTATTATAAAGTTTTAATATTGAAAGAATTTATTTAAAAAATATTCTAAAAGGTATTATAAAATTTCAAAATCTTAGCGACTTATCGACTAATCCATTAACACTTTGAAATCCTATAATATCTACTTAAAAGTATTTTTTTTAAAAAACAATAATCTTAAAAATTGTAATATTTATAAAATCTATAATTTTTAAATTTAAAGTTATTTTAAAAAAATATTTTTAAATATAAAAAAGTAACTAATTAAAAATTAAAAAGTTGATTTGTAAAAAGTAATTTGCAGAAAGGCTGAGATATAACCCCTCCAAATATTTTCCGGAGTCAAGGCGCACAAAAAGTTAGGGGGCCAGCGCCGATGCTTCTATAAAGCCCATCTAATTGCACGAGCACTGTCTCACAAAGTAAGGTTGGACTTGAGAGATGCACGTTCACTCGCAACGGTTTAGTCACGTTTTTTACAACACCAACCCTTAAATCTCCCCACATGCCTCAATATATATATATATATATATATATATATATATATATATATATATATTGAAGGAGATATAAATTGAATGAGTTATTTAAGGAGTTATATATACTAGTTAGGGAGGTCGCGCATTGCGGAGCATTGCCCGTTAATTTAGAATCGATCATTTTGTTTATTTACAACCAAAATAATAAACTAAGTGGTTATACAATGTATATGAAGGAATGGTAGAAAATATGAATTTGTTTTACATTTTTTATTGCCAAAAAAAAAAAAAAATCACATTTGAGGTAACCATTTAGGCAAATGTTGAGACAGTTCATGTAAATGTTAAAGCACCCCAAAAACAAGATTGATTGGCAAGAATTTTCCATAATAATCATACAATATCATTTGCTCCAATTAATAGTCTGTCAACTGATAAAGTTTTAAATTGTATGGTTAGCTGCGACAAAATAGCAAAGCAGATAGTATTAGGATTTGTTAGGATACTGCAAGAAACATTGTCTCTTTTTTATTTTCAAACGACTATAGTGGCAACATTGACTTCATCTTTTTTGTATATCTACATAAGGATAAATATTTACGTGAGCTGTGGAATTGGCAAAAGCTATTAACATTTGTTCCACGGTGAATATTCTAAACTGTGGGAAAACAAAAGTTTAGCTTACAAAATGTGTTCCAGAAACTTTCATAGAGAGCTGCACAAAGATAGATGCCAAACTAAAGTATTAGTTAGTGCATAAAAAGATGCCAAAATGAATCTGCAGATGGTGGTAGCTATGGAAGAAGCTATGCCTTTGGTCTTTTGTTGATTGGTTCAGCTTGATATTCTTGCTCTTTTTTATGTAGAGTTTGGTTATCATTGAAGTTTATGATTCTGAGGTGACAGAACTTGATCATTCTGCAAGAGATTTTAAGAATAAGATAGTTTACTAATTAAATTGATATAGTAGATTAGGTTAAGTTAGTTAAGCTTGCCTTCATTTTCTTGTGATCTTTGAGATAGATATTCAATTTGTATATGTGTTTGACTTTCTTCAGTTATTAGCATGTTATCATTGGTGATCCTTCCAGCCTCAAAGTAGCTCCTCACTGTGTATTTCATGGTTGCACCGTCTCTATCTCTTTTTGAGGCTCGAACCTGGATGATGAAGCTCGCTACGAACCTAAATATGTTTTGATCTTTTAAAAAAAAAAAAACATTTTAAATCTAAATGTGTATTCTCACAGTAGGACCTCCAAAAGGAATACACATCTTCTATTCCCTTTGAAAGATGTGTTGTAGACAGCACAGATGGAGTGATATGATTTGAACTTGGAATTTCAGAAATCTTGGAAGACAAAATCAAAATACATTACACGATTGAAATCTTAGAAATGAAGATGTGTTTGAAGACAGCACAAATGGAGTGATTTGCTTGAACTTGGGAATTGGGAGAGCATTACACGAATGAAATCTTAGAAACACAAGCAAAATACATTACAGAAATGAAATCTTAGAAACACAATCAAACTGCAAGAAAAAAAATCAAAATACATTATTATTAACGACTTAAAATCAGAGAGCATTACAAGGATGATATCTTAGAAAACATAATCAAATTGCAAAATAGGAAAAAATAAAAAATAAAAAACATGTCATAAGTAACCTTCTTCTTGTTGGAGCTAGATGATGAAGAATATAAAAAAATAGAATTTAGGAACAATTTTAGACGAATTTCTGGGTGAAAAGCAAAGCTATTGTTCATGCTTTTCTATTGAATTTTTTTCATACATTGTCTCCTCTGATACAAGGTACTTATAGTGCATAGATGCATTTCGAAAAGTATATAAATGAGCCTAGAAATCGTAAAGAGTTTCTTGAGAAGCCCAAAAGACTTTGACTCGTCTGAGGAATATTAAGACATACAATGAACCAAGACTAATCAATTACAAATTAACATTCAACACCCCCTCTTAATTTGTAATTTTCATAATCTCCTTGAAATGTTGAAGCTTCTCAATTGACACTGCCTTGGTGAGAACATCTGCTGGCTGTTCTGTTGTCATATCTCGAATGTAGTTGTGGCGCAACTCTATGTGCTTTGATCTTCCATGAAAAATTGGATTCTTGGTCATTGGTATTGCAGACTTGTTATCACAAAAAATAGGAGTAGGATCTACAAATTTTTGCTGTAAATCAGTCAAAATCCTTCTTAACCAAACAGCTTCACGTGCAGCTTCATTTGCTGCAATATATTTAGTCTCTGCTGATGATAGTGCAATCGAATTCTGCTTCTTAGAACTCCATGAAATTGCTTTAGATCCCAAACTGAAAATATATGCTGAAGTGCTTTTCCTATCATCAAGGCTTCCTGCCCAATCATTGTCAGTAAAGCCAACTATCTTGTTGTCTTCTGCTTTCACATATTTGACCCAAGCTTCTTTGTGCCTTGAAGATAACAAAGGATCCTCTTGGCTACTGCAAAATGAAGCTTACTTGGAGCATTCATAAATCTAGAAATTAAGCTAACATAATGCATGATATCATGCCTTGTATTTGTGAGATAAATCAAAGAACCAACAAGACTTTTATAAATACTTGGATCTGATTTTTCTACTCCATCATTCAAAGCAATCGGAGTTGAAGCTGATTTACAATTCTCCATTCGAAACTTCTTGAGCAAATCTGTCGCATATTTTTCTTGAGAAATAAAAATCTCTCCTTTTGACTGCTTCACCTGAATCCCAAGAGAGTACTTCATTAGTCCAAGATCTGTCATCTCATACTCTTTCATCCTTTCTTCCTCTAATGATTGCACAATTTTAGCATCAGTTCTTGCATAAATCAGATCATCGTCACATAGAGGGATGGTTCGGATGGACTCTTCATAAATCCATTTTGCAAGAAATAAGCATCAATCTTGCTGTTCCTCGCTCTTGGTGCTTGTTTTAGGCCATATAGAGCTTTGTGCAGCTTGTAAACTTTTTTCTCTTTTCCCTTTGACTCAAAACCTTCAGGTTATTTAACAAAAACCTCTTCCTCTAACTCTCCTTAAGAAAAGCTGATTTAACATCCAGCTGAAAACTTGCAATTCTAACTGAGCTGCCAAGGCAAATACAGTTCTGATTGTCTCCATATGTGCAACTAGTGCAAAAGCTTCATTAAAATCCACACCGGGCTGCTGAGCATACCCTTTCGCCACTAGCCTTGCCTTGTACTTTTGCACACTTCCATCTTCATTATATTTGGTCTTATATACCCATTTCAAGCCAAGTCTGATTCTTCTCAATGCTCCTCATTTCCTCATTCATGGCTTGTCTCCAAACTTCTTTTGTTACAGCCTCCTCGAAGCACTGTGGATCACAAGTAAAAAATGCAAAATTACATTATTCATTAATTTCTGCTAAAGAACGATACCTTCTTGGAGGAGATTCAGAATTTGAATCATCTTCATGAGTATTAATTCTTGATAGACCATCAACATCTTGACTCTTGAGGAGATTGCTTTGGTTAAAGAGGTGCAAGCTGAATAGGTACTTGTGCAACATCTTCAGCTTCCCATTTCCATGCTACACATTCATCAAAGACCACATCTCTTGAGAGCACCAACTTATTAGTCATTGGATTAAAAAGGCGATAACCTTTTGATTCATCACTGTATCCAATGAAAATAAGCTATTCACATTTCTCACCAAATTTTTCTCTATTTTGAGAAGGAATAAGAGCATAAGCAATATAACCAAAGACTTTAAGTTGAGTTACAACTGGTTTTCTGCCATGCCATGCTTCAAAAAGGAGTCTTATTTTGAACTGCCTTCTTAGGAGAGCGATTAAGAATGTATACAGAACTATTGATAGCTTCAGCCCAAAAGTTGATAGGAAGGCTTTTGTCTTTCAGCATGCTTCTAGCCATTTCTTCAATTGGACATCATGGATGAATTTTTTGTTACCTTCACATGTGTTGACTGCAATGACTCCTTTCCCTTCAATCTTCACTTGTTTTCCATCACCAAGTTCAACATGAGAAGAGTAGTTCTTATCTAGCTCTTCAAATGGTTTCTTGTTTCCAGTTATATGATTACTGCAACCACTATCCAAATACCATGTCTCGCCAGAATTTTTGTCATCCATTATTGAAAAAAATAATTTATTTGCATTATCTTCTACTGAAAAAAATTAACTGCCTTTTTTCCTTCATTTTTTTTCTCCTTTGTCTTTATACCAAAAATCTTTATCAGAATGATTGGGAATTTTACATCTAGTGCATCTAAAACGGCATTCCTTAGACTCATGACCAGATTTCTTACAAATAAAGTAGTAAGAATCAAAATTATCAGATCTTTGCTGCCATGAAAAGTCTCTTCTTCCTCTTCCTCTGCCTCTGCCTTGAGAATGTTTTCAATGACCTTTGCTGGAAGATTGTCCACGAAAGGAGTCTCCTCTTCCTTCTTGCTGTGGTTTTAAATGTTTAGAAACATTCGCCTTTGCTTGAAATCCATGCTCTAAGGGCTGATTGTTATACTTGCTTAGTCTTTGCTCATGAGCTTCTAAGGATCCCATGAGTTCAAATTGAGTGATCTTTGCGAGATCTTTTGTTTCCTCAATGACAACAATTGTATGCCCAAACTTTTGAGGTAGACTCCTTAGATTTTCTCAACCACTTTCTTTTCTGGAACAATATCTCCACAACTTTTAATTTGATTTACAAGCTCAGCCACTCTGGAGAAGAATTCTTTGACAAGCTCACTTTCTTTCATTGATAAATTGTCAAATTCACTCCATAAGGATTGTAACTTGATCGAAATCACTTTTTCTGAACCATGCAACTCTATTTTTAGAGTTTCTCATTGGCCTTCTTAACACCAAATATTTTAGGGTAAATAGATTTGCTTATCACGTGTTGGATAATCCTCAAGGCTGTAGCATTTTTCTTCACATTCTCCTTATATTTCTTCTCTTTGTCCAGCTAGCACTCTTCAGTCCTGGAATCTTCTACTACAACCCATAGATCTTGTGAAATGAAGATGGTTTCCATTTGAGAATTCCAGTAGTCATAGTGTTCACCATTGAAAACTGGAATCTGACTTGTGGTATATGAGAAAATAGAGTTTGGATTTGATGTAGCCATTTTCAAATGAACCTACACTCTGATACCAAATCTGTTAGAGCTAGAGGATAAAGAATATAAAAGAATAGAATTTAAGAACAATTTTAGACGAATTTCTGGGTGAATAGCAAAGCTACTGTTCTTGCTTTTCTATTGAATTTTTTTCATACATTGTCACCTCTGCATACAAGGTACTTATAGTGCATAAATGCATTTAGAAAAATACATAAATGAGCCTAGAAATCGTAAAGAGTTTCTTGAGAAGCCCAAAAAGACTTTGACTAGTCTGAGAAATATTAAGACATACAATGAACTAAGACTAATCAATTACAAATTAACATTCAACACTTCTTCTGCTTGCCGCCTCCGCATTTGGCGAGCTTAGACGCCGGCGGAGGTTCCTTATCTTCAGCGCCTATAATAACATAAAAAAATAAAAGAGAATTCGGAAAATTTCTTACAGAAACTGATCAAGCTAGGCATATATTTCTATATGTGTTACATTTCTAAAATGCTTCCTCTATTCTTCAAAATATTTTGAAACCATTCGATCATATAAAATCCTAAATTAAACACAATATCACCACGAAGATGAAGAGAAGAACAGATCCGCACTAAGTGCAATTGTAACTTGAATCTGCGTTGTTGACAAAAATTTATCAAAACCAACACTTGTGACACATTTATGGTGGAATTTTTTCTCCGGAGAAATGGAAGTAGAGAGAAGGAGAGGAAATGTATAAACTTATTTGACCAAAGTTTATACATTTTTATGAAAAGTTATAAACTACAAAATTGTATATTTTGATGTGATCTACAATTTTGTTGTTCAAAAATTTTCGAAAAAAATATCAAATAATGTGTCAAAATGATAATCAAAATTTTTTATCATTATTTTGACACATTGTTTAATATTTTTTCGAAAAATTTTGAACTACAAAATTGTAGATCACATCAAAATCTACAACTTTGTAGTTCATAACTTTTCATAAAAATGTATAACTTTGATCATCATTTTGACACATTGTTTAATATTTTTTCGAAAAATTTTGAACTACACAATTGTAGATCACATCAAAATCTACAACTTTGTAGTTCATAACTTTTCATAAAAATATATAACATTAGGTCAAATAAATTGACAAAAATTTAAATAAAATATCTCGTGATACGTGCTGGATCGATTAACGGTCCAGAGCGCGATCACAGGGGATCGCCTGTGCTTTTTAGCACAGACGATCCCATCTCTTAGAAGATGGAGTTGGTACATAGGGCATGGTCAGCAGAAATTTTTTATTTTTTTGGTCAAATAGTTATCAGAGATTTGATTGGCAACTGTTTATACGAGACATTGGGGAGAAATTGGAGATAAAGAGCTGTTTAGGCAACTAATTCCTAGTAGAAAACTATCCAGGAAACTGTTTTTCCAACTGTAGAAAGAAACATTACCGATTGCCTGATTAAGTAGAAAACTATTTAGACAACTATTTCCCCAACTGTGGCAAGAATTACCGACTTATAATATGTGTATATATATATAATTATATATATATATATATATACTAATAGATGACGTAATCATTATACATATGTCAGAAAAATTAAAAATTATTTAAAAATTATTTTAATTTATAATTTAAAAATATTTTTAATTATCTCAATTATACTTATATATTATATTTTTCAAGTAATAAAAACTAAATCTTAAAAAAAAATCAGAAATACAAATCTACAAATAAAAGGAGAATATAAACTAATAGGCCAAATTACCTATTACGTACCCCGACTTATCGTTATTTTGGAGTTTGACACCCTGTTTTACGAAAGAAGCGATGCGCATACCTCCGTCCATTTTATTACTGACGGCGTTAACAGAGTGCTGACGTGGCACAACAAATGTCTTGGCTGGGCCAAATTACATGTTACATATCCCGACTTATCTATTTTGGACTTTGACACAGTCTTACAAATATGCTCCATACCAAAATTATAATAGCTCCACAACTAACAGTCACTTCAAATGATCTAACACCTGCATTACAAAAAGATATATACTTATAATTTTACAAACACTAACAAATTACAACAGACTATCCCATCTGATACAATTTAGCTGAGAATGCAATACAAAACCAATGCAAGACTTCGATTCTACATTCTTTAGTTTGTAGGCAAGAATGCAAGATTGTAAATAATATGTCCATATCTCTGAGGGTCTGATGTAGGGTTGAAAACGAGCCGAGCTGCTTACGAGTAGCTCGGACTCGAACTCATTTAAGTTCGGCTCGAGCTCGAGTATTATCGAGCTCGAGTCGAGTTTGAGCACGATTCAAGCTCGAGTAATTAAACGAGCCGAGCTTGAGCATTGTGTTACTCTCACGTTAGGCTCGTGAGCCTAAACGAATTTTTCTATTTTATTCAAGCATTTTTTACAACAAAATTACTTAAGCGAGTTGGAGTTCGAGCTTGACTCGAACTTGGTCTAATTCATGCAATTGAGCAGAGCTCTAGTCGAGCTCGGCTCGAATCGACTCAAGCTCGGCCCAGTTGATACAATCGAGCCGAGCTCGAGTCGAGTTTGAGCTAGAGATTTTTCGAGTCGAGTCCAGTTCGAGCCGGGCTTGAGCTTAGTGATATTCGACTTGAACTCGACTCGTTTTTACCCCTAGTCTGATGTGTCAATTTGTTATTTCGAATTTGAAGTTTTAAACTCTTGATCTCTGTGGGTTTTTTTATGGATCGATGATCGAACTCCAAAGATATATGAATATATTATTTACAATCTTAGCTACAAACTGAAGAATGCGGAATCGAAATCTTGTAGTGCCTCTGTATTGCATTCTCAGCAAAATTGTATTAGATGTGATAGTTTGTTAGTGTTTGTAGAAGTATATATCTGTTAATTGTGAAGTTATTTTTGTCTGGAACATTTTTGTAAGATAGGGTGTCAAAATTCAAATTAGCGATAAATCGGCGTATATAATATGTAATTTGATTTGATCGGATATTTGTTGTGCCACGTCAGCGCTCTATTAACGCCGTTAGCGATAAAATGGACGGAGGTATGCGCAACGCCTCCTTCGTAAG
This sequence comes from Xerophyta viscosa, assembly GCA_002076135.1. Lineage (NCBI taxonomy): Eukaryota > Viridiplantae > Streptophyta > Magnoliopsida > Pandanales > Velloziaceae > Xerophyta > Xerophyta viscosa. The sequence continues at coordinate 1,067,419 of MJHO01000070.1, forward strand.
ATAGGGTGTCAAAGTCCAAAATAGCGATAAGTCAGGGTATGTAATATGCAATTTGGCCAAACTAAATAACACAGATAATATAAATGAGGGAAAAAATTGACGGATTTATAACTTCCTATGGCATATAACCAACACCATATTTTTTATAACTTAACGTATTAATTTAAATTATATACGTTATAATTGGAATGCTAAAGCGCACGAGCGGATTTGATACTGTCTTATATTCTCCTCTTACTTATCTAAATAATAGTATGATATTAATTAATATCATATTTTTTAATTAACTTAAATATTTCTCCACTATTTTTCACTTCTAACTAATTATTAAAATATTTGAAAACCAACTTGTATATATTTCTCTCCCACAACTAACAACGACGCCCTGTCTCTCTCTATCTCACTCTCACTCTCTTCATCCATTCTCTCTCTTTCTCTCTCTTCATCCGTTAATTGTTGTCTTCGGCTTCTAAAAGTGTTGTCTCTAGCATCAAAAGACATATTACTGTCATTTGTGCCATCGCAGTGATAAGTTCATCTACAATTTTAAATTCTTCTTTAAAAGTAATTTATTTGGCTCGATTGATCCTAATGGCTATATAGTATCGGTAATTTTCTTTTTCTGCCACATTACTAACATATATGTGTGTGTGTGTGTGTGTGTGTGTGTGTGTGTTGTGTATACAAACAAGTGTATATATATTAGCAGAAAATGTCTTCCTAATGTGTGTGCAAAGAACAATAACAGTAATTGAATATAGAAATTATAAACAATACAATTTATAGAAAAATTAATAGGATATGAAAATGAATTGCCTCTCACCTGGTTGGATCTACTATATAGCCATTGGGGTCAATCAAGCCCACCCAATTTTGAAGAAGAATTTTAAATAATAAAATAGAGATGAACTTATCGAAGCGGTGCAAAAGGACAGGAATTATACTTTTCAAAACTAGAGACATCGATTAATGGATGAAGAGGCGAGGAAGTGAGAGAACTAAATGAAGAAAGTCAAAGGAAGAGAAACAATTCTGCAAGTTAATTACTTATCAGATATTTTAGTAATTCATGAAATGAAAAAAATTAATATATATATATATATATATATATATATATATAATACAATGATTATATAAATTTACCTCATATCGGAATCTGAGTATTTTTCAGATCATTTTGACTATGAAAAATTCTAGTCCGATATAATATTGTCAATATCATCTCACTTTTTATTATTTTAAATATTTAATATTTGAAAAATACCACCTTCTATGTGATAATCTTGAAGAATGGAAATCAATCATTTCAAAGCTTTGAAAAATTAAAAAAAAAAAATCTTTCCAAAGTATCTTATTAATTTTTTGGGCTGATATGGATAACGCCACACTAGTCCTGAATTCTTCGAGATCAAAATACTATTTCTGAAGTCCAGTAGAATCAATATCATTCCTCATAAACGAACATTAGAATCAACATTGGGCCAATTGTCCATTTCTGAAGTCTAATACTTGTTGAGTGATAGTCAGTTTTCTCAAAATAATTAGATTTTCTTTTCCTTTTATATTAAATCTTGGGATTTCCAATTGATATTTTTGGCGGTCTCTTCAACTTGGATATCCTATCATAAAATAAGGGATGCAAGGACGTGGAAGGTATCACTAAGCTGTTTTATATTTTCGGGAAGTTAATCAGTTAGCTGATTTTTAGCTATTCATGCTTTTTCTTTGTCGTTTGGTTTCATTCTTTGTATCACTTCTATGTTCGGAGATTTCTCCAATTTGATATCCTTGGCATCGATATTTTAAGAGTAATAAAGATATAGGAGCCTCATCCCCTTCTTCTGACAAATAAAAAAGGATATGGAATAAATTTCAGATTAATTTCATTACTAATTCAGAACTTAATTCCTGCTTTTGTTTTCGACAGAAAGAAAAATTAATTTCATGTCCCCTTCCCTGCAGGGATCCAGCGGGACGGAGAATGTATTTTCCCATTATTTTTTAAAAATGATAATATACTTAACATAATAATAATATATATTATATATTTTGTAATCGATGGTCGGGGTCAGGGCAGGACAGGGTAGAGGATAGGGCTTGCATCTTTGTCTCCGAACCTAACGGAGATTTTCTTCTTTCTTTCTTTTTTCCTAATCTCCATCTCTGATCTCGATGGGAATTTCTGATCCCGAATCCGATTTTCTTTTATGATAAAAATCGGGTTTCTCATTAGGTTCGGAATAAATTGACATTCCTAAATAAATAGTTGACATATATTATTTTTTAAAATTACTCGATAAAATCTTTTTCACGATATATATCAAATTGTTTCATGTTCATGGTTTTTTAATTACAATCTGTTGGACTGTGGTCAAGGAGTACGATTACAGACATGTATTACTCTCTAATACACCGTCTAATATATGTATATATCTATTCCACACTTTAAGGTTTTTTTGAAACTCAGAAAAATTGTTATGTTGTATTGAAGTTAGTACCTAAATTTGACAGTTTGGAGGTAGGAGGCTCATCAAGGGCCTGGGATATTGGTAAGTTAAATATTTGGTAAAATATCAAAGTTGGAATATCAAGGCTTATCAAGGCTCATCAAGGTAAAATATCAAAGGCTCATCAAGGCTTATCAAAGTCGGAATACAGTAAAATCAGAATAGAAATGATAAAAAAATAGTATAATATTTGGTACATTATAAAATCGAAATTAAATTATATATATTTTATTTGTTATATAAAATTAAGGACTGTAATCATATTCCATTTAACATATTTGATTTGTATTACAACAGAATAAATCGGATTAGCATATACTATAATTATTTATACTACCACCACAATATAAATTAAATGTAAACATGGATGGTGAAATTTTGTCCCTCACGCTGCATATTATTCCAAAATTTTTAATATAATAATGATGAACCATGTGATTTTTCTAATCCTATTTCGGTGGTAATATCCGATGATCAGATATTCAAAATTTTTTTAGTAACAAAAATTCAATTTCTTTTTTAGATGGCTACAAATATTTTATTAATACCTTAAATCAGAATAGGAGATTATAATTTTTATTGGAAATGGTTAAAATACCAATAAAAAAAACTCCAGAATTTTTTCGTGGTAATAAAAGGAGCCCACTTCTACTCGTTTGCCCATAATATACTACTACTATGCACGCTATCTGTGCAACGATGTTTAATGGGCAAATCTCATTTCAGCTCCTATATTTTTTTTTATTTGTAAAAATTCATTTATAGATTTTTTTTTAGTTACTGTTTAAGCTAAAAAAAACACTCATTTTTTTATATTCGTGCCAAAGCCAATTTGACTATTATATAAATATTTTTTGAAAAAAAATTTATTATACAAATTGTAGATTTTGATGAGATATATAAATTTTATGTTCAAATTTTTTTTTTTAAAAAAAGACTTCCTAATAGATATTTTGAGGTTTCAAAATCGTAATGAATTTCAAAATCAATCATTAACCCGCTGATTTTGGAGTATCAAAACATCTATTTAGAAGTAATTTTTTTTTTAAAAAAAATTAAATATGAAAGTTGTAGATCTCATTAAAATCTATCATTTTCATCTTGAACATTTTTTTAAAAAATATTTCTAAATAAATATTTTAAAATGTTAAAATTAACGAATAAAATAAAAAATTTATCTGTTAAATTTTAAATTTTAAGGTGCTGATATAAAGTCCTCCATGTTTAATCGTGCATAAAATGATGATGACAGATATTTCTTTTTGAGAAGAAATTAATGACAGATATTTCATAAAGCTGATGATTATAGTATTCCGGATACATTATGCACCATATATTTAACAGAAATCGGACGGCTCCGATTGCATCAGGACCGTCAGGGGTCCTTGATGAACATCAGTCCTCTATATTTAAACATATCAGCACGTTTATCCATGTGGTGATAAATTGTAATATATATATATATATATATATATAATATGTGTGTGTGTGTGTGTGTGTGTGTGTGTGTGTGTGTGTTTCTTTATATTATTATCAACTAAAATTATTTACAATTTAATAAATTTGTAAAACTTTCATACTAGTTCGTATTTACTAATTATCTTAATTACTTAAATTTGAGCATAACTTATTCACTAGATGTCAAAAAACTTTATCCAGAGTTTAGTTTTCATAATTTTACTTTCAATTAATTATTCTACTATATGAATGTATAGATATTATCATTCGATAATAATTTAAAATTAATTTTTTGAAACCATAATATTTTATTTAAGGCAAAATTGGTATTTGGTGTCCCCCCTTAATATTTTTTAACTAACAACGCCTCCTCTTCCTTTTTAAGCAAAACACGTCATTTTCCGATGTGAAATGACTAAATTCCTCCCACGAACACCCGCGAACAGATGCGAACATTTTGAGAATACTTGCGAATACCTGCGACCTTCGCAGATGTTCGAATTTATACTACGAATGCCGACAAACAATCATTTTATCATTTCTCATAATTTTTCATTTTATAAAACTTCGAAAATATAAATACATCCACCAAAATTACATATACGAATTTAATGTCATAGTTGATACCGGAGGATATCTGCAAGTACGCTTGTTATGACGTAGCTTATGGTATCTAGTACACTTGTGTTTTAATTTACCCAAGTCCGTTGATTCGATTCTTACCTTTCTCCTTCTCCCGGTCTGAAGAACTACAACAGGTGACATTATGGAGTCATCTGTTTCGTCTCATATCCAGTGTTCACTTCTTCTCATTGGTCGTATAACGCTATTGAAAACAGAACGGTAACTGGAGGTCTTAAAAAATACATCACAATATTCGTACGGATTTAACTATGCCGATGAAATAGCAGCGATGAAATGATGACAAGACAGTCCGATGACGTCTCAATCCCGACATGAGCAAGTCCAGTTATGCAGATTAATCACGTTGCAACTATATTCATCCTCAACTTGAAATTCTACATTAGAAGCCCTCGTACGGCAAGAAGTTTCGATCGTTTAAGATTTTTCTCGAATATGTCTTATTTTCTTGGAGTTAGTTCTGTATTCCAATTTGATGAAGCTATTATGCGCTTATATAAATATTCTTAACACTTATTTCTTATTGCTTCGACAAGTTTGCAAATTGGCAGACTGTGGCATTTCTTTATTACAGAGTTCAAGCTCTCGGCACAGTTGGTGCTTAACATCCCATACCTGCGAACACAATCAATTAGGAAGCAATAGAAACGAATGGGTTCGCAAGTGTTCGCCGGTGTTCGCAGTGTTTGCGAGTGTTCGTAGTTGTTTAAAACCGTTCGTGGCTGTTCTCATGTGTTCGCTTATTCCTCTATGAACACCGGCGAACACATACGAACACCTTCTAATACTTGTAAAAATTGGTGCACCTAACAATAAATAAGTAATAATGTTGAAACACAAAAATATATTCTTATCTTGTGGGGGAAGAGTAAGTATTTGCCCTTTTTTTTTTTGAAAATTTCACCAATAAATTTATAAGACTCATCGTGCTCCTATAGAATCTTGCAACACTTGCTGGAAATGCCCATCTATTCGAGCTCTTATAATAGCCTAAATAATTTAGCGGCTATTATGTTATTCGTTTTTCCAACAAGATTTTTTGATAGATGAACCATGCGGAAAGAATGGTGGCATTCTAAAAAACCTCTTCGACAACATCGCCATTTTTAGATACTAGTCTCATATCATATCTGTAATAATCACATGTGGCTGGGCTATGTATCCGAGAGATGCAATGGGATGGAGTTTAACTGATTGTTGGATTATGAGTGAATTGAGAGATGTTATCCGTCGATATTTTTGAATATTTACTAGCTGAGGGAGGAAGAAGATGCGGGAGATTGGAAATGGCGACGACAAATAAGCGTGGACATGACTTAAACGCGGTAGAAATGGCATGAAAGATGAGCTTGAAGACGTTCGACGCGACAGTGACGTGACAGTAATCAGTAAGCGGTTTTAGAAAATGCTAGATAAAAAAAAGTTGAGGACAATTTGGTCATCTCACATCGCAAAAAGGCGTGTTTCACTTAAAAAGAAGATGAGGGAGTTGTTCGCTAAACAAATATTAAGGGGATACTAAACTCCAATTTTGCCAAAAATAATTAGATTTTCGGAGTTGCTATTATTGGAAATTAAAATTTTAACTAGTAAAATATGAAAGTTTGAAAATTTTTAACCTGTAAAATATGGATGACTGCTACTAACACATTTATTCGTTGAGAAGGTTAAAATAGAACGAGAAAGGGCAAATTCGTCGCGTTAATTAAAAAGAAAAGGTAAAATACCTTTTTTAGTTTCTGAACTTTACAAAAATGTGCATCTATAACACTGAACTTTAAACTGTACTCACAATAATCCTGAACCACGAAAAAACGCCCAAAATGACCTTACCGTCAGATTTTCCGTCCGCTGCCGTTAATTCGCTAACGTGGCAGTTTTTAAATTATCTTTTAATCAACTTTTAATTTTTTTTAACTTTGTGATAAATATATTTTTATATGTATTTTTTAATTAATTTTTAATTTTTTTTAATTTTGTGGAGAGATAAATATATCTTTATATGTATTAAAATTAATAAAAAAATAACTTAAAAATTGCCACGTCTGCGAATTAACGATGGTGGACGGAAAAACTGACGGCAAGGTTATCGTTGTCATTTTTTGATAGTTCAGAATTATCGTAAGTATAATTTAAAGTTTAAAGTTATATAAGCACATTTTTATAAAATTTAGAGATTAAAAAAAATATTTTGTCGAAAGAGAAAAAGAAAACAGAAAGGTAATAAGAAGCGGAAGTGAAAATCAACAAGCTTCTTTTCACAAGATCTGAAGCTTCGATCGCGCGGCCATGGCGACTACCCGTGCTCCGCCATCATCATCATCATCTTCTTCTCATTCTCTCGTCTCTAGATACCTCCGTCGTCCCTCGATTTTCTCAGCATACGTCTTTGTTCTCCTTGTTTTTTCTGGCCTTCTCTTCCTCTTCTATCATGCCCACATCGCCTTTGTCGACCAGCGGAGCTCTTCTTTCTCCCATGGTTCCGCCTACCATGAGGTAGCAATTGGTTTCTTTCAAAATTTCCTTTGCTGTGATGATTTCTTGTTAGTTCCAATTGTTCAGCAGTCGAGATGTTTTTCAAATCTCCAGATGAGACTATAATCATTGTTTTCTGCTGGTTAAATTTGTTCAATTTGATTTTGGCTGTTTTTGGTAATCAATTTTCAGTTGAGATTATTAGCTGTTGATCTTGTTTCGTGCATTAATTTCCAGTAGATTGTTTTTTCTATGAATAGGGTTTTTTATCAAACGGTAGTGGCGCTTTCCCTTATTCTACCTTCAGGCCCACACGCACGTCATGCATGCGGCTTAGCATCTTCAGATAGCACACAGTGCTGCACGCGCCCGCGATGGAGTGCCGGGTTCCGAAAACCTAACCGCTCACCAAGGGCTAGCCCTCCTACATTGGGGCACCGTCGTAGTCTATCCTTTTGTTTTAGAGTACTGAAAGATGGTGCACGATTAAGCTTGTATTCACAGGACAAGTCATTAAAGGGGTATTTGATTTGCAATCCCTCATCCTGTTTTTCTTTGCTCTGCCTCCTCATGTATTTCCAGTTTACTCCAGATTCCTTATGTTTCAATTACCTAAGGTGGTCCCTTAGTCAAAGTATAATTTTCAGACACGAAAGTTTTTTTTTTTTTTTATATAGTAGTTTGCTTTACATAGTACATTTTAAAGCAATGGAGCATTATTCAGAGCAAGTATAATTAACGAAAAGGAAGTACATTTGTGTTACATGAAAGTATAATTTGAGGAATGGAAAGCATAGCATTCAAAGTATGAACGTAAGATTAATTTAAAAGATAGTTTTGGACTTTTTTTTTTTTTTTTTTTGGAGGGGTGGGGGTGGGGGGTTGGATTCTCAAATGAGTAGGAACACATGTAAGTTCCGTTTATTAAATGAGTTGAATTAAATAATTCGATCAATTACATTTACGTATCTATAATGAAGTTTCATATCAGTTAGGTCCAATTTACTAAATTGTATTTTCACCCTGCATTACCTTGACTTTATCTCGGAACAATATGTTTTCGTCCTGCAACACTCCGATCGGCAGGGACGTAAATGAAATATATTTAGTAAGTGGTTCTAATCGGGCATATATTTCAAAAAATATACCTAGGAATTGTAGCTAAAATTTACAGTATATTTGAATATCACTGATGATAAGAGTCAAGGATCACATAAGACCAAAATTATTGACTACAATGCTCGCGAGTTATACATAATGTTAGTCAAAGAACTGAGAAGAAAAGAATGGTGGTGGGTTGTGAGTATCTAGTGCCTTTGTTAAAAAAAAAAAGAGTGATATATGGTAGTATGTATTGCACAATAGAGGCTAGTGGTCTTATCTTTTTCTTTTCTTTTTTTCTTCTTTGAGATGACTGGAAAAGTCTCTGATGGCCTTGTACACTTTGTGGGTTCCCAGTCTATCAAATGAGAATGGCGCTTCGCGTAAGTCGTGCTTAACGACTTAGGGTTTCCGCAAATAGAGCCGAGCGCTATGCACCAGTTAAAGGACATTGGTTTTCGAATGGGGATATTCACTTGCATGCGAACATTCCCCAACTATAATCACCTTTGTCCAATTTTTTAAGTCCAATATTTGTTTGGTGAAAGTAACATGTTTTATTAGGAGATCATGTTTCATAGGAGATCACTAATTCGGTTTTTTTTTTTTTTTCCATGGTTTGTCAAGAAGATACGGTGGTTATGAGAGAGGAGAAAGAGACTCAGTAAGGTGCTGGAGTTTTCAAGCACTATTTTTAATGAGCTATGGCTCCACTTAGACTTGATTATATCAACACTCATTTGTTGTGATCTAATTTGCCCCCTCTCCTCCCATAATTGGGGATCCTATGCACAATATAAGCCGACGTATACTAATTATACAATCATGACATGTATCTAGACACCTCTGCGAGCTAGTGTTTTCATGGGATATTCTTTTATTCTGAATACCTCATGCCGCCATATTTATCTGCCAGTTTCTGCACCAGTCATGGAATTATAACGCATATACAGGTTTCTGTTGCGATAGCTTCATCTTGCATCAGGCTATATCTGTCAAGAGTAAGGTCTAGATTCTAATTATTCCTTTTTCGTTTGGGAGGTTGTAAAAATCCTAGGTCTGTTAGTTTCCGTGGGTGGGATTCATGAGGGATGTCTGTTAGTTTTCACAGGTGGGATTCATGAGAGAGTTCCTAGCATTGATAGAACTAAATCCATGAGCAAAAAGTTCAAATTTTGCATTTCTGGTTGTTCGTTGTAACATGAATTGGAGAGGTTTCATGAATATTACCTTTGGTATTATGTATTAAGTATGTTAAGTAACATATTAGTATTTTATATTGATTAGCGTACTTTGCATCTTAATGATTAGTTAAATCGTTGACGAAACTAATATTTTTCAATACTAGTAATCACTGTAGTGATAGTAATGTAAATGTCATTATAATCAACATGACATTAATTAAGTTTTTGTAGGAGTACACACACACACACATATATATATATATATATATATATATATATATATATATATATAATATATATATATATATATATATATATATAGAAGGCTATTCTCAGCTCGACCTGAGAATAGCCTATTCTCAGCTAACATCTCAGCTGTTGATCTGTTTGATCAAATGGCTGAGATCTAATTTTAACACTTAACGGAATAACGATTCACGCCGTTAAGTATTTAACGGCGTCGTTAAGTGTTAAAATTAAATCTCAGCCGTTGGATCAAGCAGATTAACGGCTGAGATGTTAGCTGAGAATAGGCTATTCTCAGGTCGAGCTGAGAATAGCCTCTCTCTCTCTCTCTATATATATATTACCTTGGTGTTGTTTTTCTTGTTATGAAGGTGATTTCTTTTTGTGCCAATGGTTAACAGGTAAAGGAAGATAAGTTGTGGGGTTCGTCCTTTGCGTACGGTTTTCGCCCATGCTTAGAGCCCACCAGTAAATATAAAGGTCATAGAATCTCTGTCTGTCGAGCTTAATTTTTTTATTTTCTCATGAATATTTTTTTAATTTTCTCATTAATTTAGAGCAATCTCTATGTAGAAGTTTTCTTTCAGTTCCAGGTGGAAATAAAATTTGCCAAAAAAGAGTTTTGAGTTTCTTCATTTTGTGGTACTTCATGGTAGTAGATTGAAATATCAGTAAGCTAACTGATGCAATACATATGATTTCTGATGTCTCTGCTGAGAGAGCTAGGGAAATCTTTTGAACTCATATGGAAAGTGATGGAATTTAGACACAAAATGAGCAGTGTATTGGGTGTTTCCTATTAATGCTTATATGGTATACCTATCTTCATAGCAAAGTTGCTAAACCAGAATGGCATAGGTAGACAATCGTGTTATTGTAGGAGAATTAAAGTTAGCGAGTACTTTGTTAGGGGTGCAGTCTAATAAGGCTATGTGCGTGATATGTTGTCTAGACTTCTAGATGAAATATAAACATGCAGAGTTGTCTCTCTGATACTGCTATCCCTGCCCTCATTAGTACCAATTTTCAATTGGTTATGATACTTGGATATACATGATGAACTCTTACAGTCTTATGTTGAATGTAATGGCAAACATGCTCAAATATCCATCTTATTATTGTGATTTCTACATATCCGAAATATTTCGATAGGCTTCAATAGTGTAGCGCTAAATTTGCATGTTGCCTGAATATCCGTATCTACATTATCAGGGTCGCAGGTATGGGACCACTACTTAACAATTAGAAGTAATGGCGGGCTCAACCAAATGCGCACTGGTGTAAGTTACTATTGTTTTTTTTTAGATCATTGGAGTTTATAGTCTCAAGATGATACAGGAAAGTGATGCTTGAGCTTCATTCCAGGGTGGTGCATTTCTTTTTGCAAATATATTTGTAATTAATATTACAATTGAAATGCTTGAGCTTCATTTTCAAGAGTTGCTTCCATTGCCTTCAATGTGAATTACAGATGATGTTGGTTTGTCGTGGAGCGATGATATATGTGGACTAATTATGTGAATTGACATTATCTTTCATTTGTGCGTACAAATTCCATCCCAGGGTGTTTTGTAGATAAATTCTCTTTTGTGTTTGTGATTGGGTCGTTTTTCTCGTGCAGTTAGCTAATTTGGCAGGCTTCTGGTCTTCATACATGTTGGACCTTGAGTCCATCTTCTTCCTAAAATATCTTTATCTGCTGTCATAAACCGTCACTGCTAATTCTGACGTTTGTTAAAGCAAACCTAACTATTGTGAATAATCCCTTGTTGCACTGCAAATTATAGAACAACTAGTGTCGTTAGGAATTTCATCCATTCATTTTGCCCTTGTATGATTAATGTATCATGTGGGGCTTCTAGATTTAGAAACCTGCTAATTGAAGAATAAAGAGAATATTTTAACATCCTTCAAGTACGAAGAAAGGCATCTTCTAACTTGTGCGAACATAGAGTTCTTGTGTTAATCTACAATTAATTCAACTTTTCATCAACCTCGATTTTGGGTTCCCTTTATTAGTCAGGTTTCACTGATTACGTATAGGGTTTGTTAACCGCCGTAATAAGTTTGTATTTACAGATAGCTGACATGGTAGCTGTTGCTCGTATCATCAATGCAACTCTAATAATTCCTCAGTTGGATAAAAAATCCTTCTGGCAAGATACAAGGTCTGTTTTTTTTTTTTTTCAAACGGCACACAAACTCATATGATCTGTAAATGTTTTGAGCTCGTTGCTGATGCCTTCGCATGATAATTGGACAGTTCGTTTTCAGATATTTTTGATGAAGCTCATTTCATAAAGTCTTTGGAAGGGGATATACACATTATAAGAGAGCTTCCGCCGCAATTACAAACAGCCCCAAGGGCTCGTAAGCACTTTACCTCATGGTCTGGATTGAGTTACTATGAGGAGGTCTCCCACCTATGGAAGGACTACAAGGTATGGTTCTATTTCCCAATGTTTTATTAGAGGCTTACTTAATTATCTTTGTACCATAGTATACTAGCATTAAGATGTTTATGTGGAGCAATTCACAAAGATAGGTGGCACAGAGAAAGGTCTGTTTTGCCTTATAAGCAAGTTTTGTTACTGAATGTTTTTATGGAACTAGATTTGTTATTTATGGTGCTTACTGATTTATGTCTTCTTGTAAGGTTTGATTGATATTGTTTATATTTGGCTATGGAAACAAGATTTGATCAATTGATGAATTGCAAAAAACTTTATTTTGTAAGCATGATGTCTATTCTTCTTTTACTGCATGAAATGTGCTAATTCTGGTGTGTGCATGTAGAAAAACAAATTTCTTGCCCAACAGAGGTGGCTTTTAGTTGCGCTACAAATTTGTGCTTTTTATTGGTGTTCTTCATAAGACAGTCGGAAATTGCAACTTTTCTGTCTTCAGTCCTTTAAGATTTGAAAGCTGATCCTGTATTCAGTTATGTGAGAAAAATTAGCTGTATTTTTGTAATTCCTTGTATGTTGACGCTGTTTAGCAGAATCCAATAAGTTTGTAGCTGTTTCTTGCAAGTTTAATCCTAAACTAGTTAGCATTACTTATAATTTCCTAATTGGATTGGGTATCATTCAATTATTTGTTTTTTGCTTATTGATATGTTATTTGTGCTAAAATGTTCCAATAAACACGTTAAGATTGTATGCTTAATTGTTTTAGGTGATCCATGCTCCCAAGTCTGATTCAAGACTTGCAAACAATGATCTGCCTCTTGATATCCAGAGACTGAGATGTCGTGCTTTTTATCATGCTCTCCGCTTCTCTGCTCCAATCGTGAATCTTGCAAAGGTTTCTTAACTTCCACCTGTGTCCTAAGCTCTTTCTAGGTGTATGGACTATTATCGTGTCTCACATGGTATATTATTTAAGAGGCATTGAGGGCTATGTGATAAATTAGGTTCTGAGCCTTCATGACGATGACAAAACAGAAGCTAGTGGAGCGGCTGAAGTCACATGGGCGCTATATTGTTCTTCATCTGCGCTATGAGAAGGATATGCTTTCTTTTACCGGCTGTACTCACGGGCTGAATTCCACTGAAGCTGAGGAGCTGCGAATTTTGAGGTGATTCTGCACAAAATTGATAGCTATATATTCTTTTGGGTTGGATGGTTGATCAATTATTATCACTTCTACCAGGGAGAGAACATCTCACTGGAAGCTAAAAAATATTAATTCAACTGAGCAGAGACTTGAAGGCAACTGCCCCTTGACTCCAAAAGAAGTAGGGATCTTTCTAGAAGCTATGGGCTATCCTCAGTCGACCTGGATCTACATTGCAGCTGGTGAAATATTCGGTGATAAATACCTACTGGATTTAAGATCGCGCTTCCCAAATTTGATCTTCAAGGTGCTAAAACCCTGCTTGCCCTTGTCCCTGTGCAATGCTCTTGCGTAGTACTTGATGGTGCTGCAAGTTGCGTACTGTATACTAGAAGTATTAGCTAAATTATTGATAGGGTGTCTGACTTTTGCAGGAAAAGTTGGCAACTACGGAAGAATTGGCAATGTTTGCGAATCATGCATCCAAGTCTGCAGCCTTAGACTACACTATATCAGTTGAAAGTGATGTTTTTGTTCCTTCATATACTGGTAATATGGCAAGAGCAGTAGAGGGTCATCGCAGATTTTTGGGACACCGGAAAACAATAAGCCCTGACAGGTAAAAATGTGCCCTAGGTATAGTAAACTATTGCTTATGTTAGCGTCATTCTTTGAGTACAACGCAATGCTGCTGCAGAACTTGTATTGGCTTTTGATATCTTCTGGTGATCACTGTGTTCTCTCCTGAAGGCTCCAATTTCTCATGTCTGCCTTTATATATATATATATATATATACTGTACATTTGCTAAAAGAAAGTGCTTTGCCTTTTCTCTATCCAGGAAAAGATTGGTAGAGCTTTTTGATTTGCTTGCAGAGGGTAAGCTGAAAGATGGTTTAGCTTTGTCTTCGCTTGTAACTCAGATGCACAAGCTTAGGTAGTAAGACAGTTTATTCCCGTTAAAAGAAGACTTTGAATGCTTAATTAGACTTTATCTTCTATAGAAGCTTTCTGACGATTAACTGGGTTGAATTAGGCAAGGAGCTCCAAGGAGAAGGTATGGCCCCCTGCCGGGAATGAAAGGTCGGAATCGGCTTAGGACTGAAGAATCATTTTATGAGAATCCATTCCCTGAGTGCATCTGCCGCAAGGTGAAGCATCGAAAATTAAACAATTAGCACCAATTAAAAGGTAAATTGTAGCATTTTTATTTGTCACTGTGTTTTAGCCATAGTTGACATCTATAATGAGGCTTCTTTAGAGGCTGCAAGTTGATTATAAACAAAATGCTAAGACAACAGTCAAACTTTCTTATATCCTGTTTGTAGTGCGGAAGAAAAAACATTCTGTGAAGCATTGTGACTTTTGAGACAAAGGAAAAACACTTTTGTGAAAGCATTTTGACTTTTGACATTATAGCCATATCGCTGCACTAAAGATGTTTCCTTTGAAATTTTGTTGCGCCTTCTGCCTTAATCCTATCACAAAAATTTGAACTCGTGCTATGTTTTTAGTTAGATAATGCTTAACCTATGCACTTGGTATATTTTTTTATAGTTTATCATATGGAGTTGGTAATCCTGAATGTTATTGTTGTCAGATACTTGAAGAAATTTCCAGAACTGGGTTGTAATCCAGAATGTTATTGTTGTGATTACAAATCAAGGTGTTATGGATCTAAATCAAGCTATCTGCGAAGACCCAAAGATTTCGCTGATCCAAAAGGTTCTTTATACAAATAAGGTTTTACAGGGACCTAAGGTGAAATAAATATCACGTAACAGGACTACATGACATGAACTTTTATTTCAAGGGACTGCGTAGTTTGTTGAAAAGTTTATCAACTGTATCTCTTTTCCGTTACCCACGGTGGGAGAGAGAGAGAGAGAGAGAGAGAGAGAGAGAGAGATGAAATCAATTGAGATTACCTTAAGGTTGCGTTTGGTTCGTGGAATCTTGACAGGATTCTTGGGAATTTAACACGCGGGAATCTGATTCCTGCGTTTGGTTCGTCAAAATCATGGGAATGCAGCATTTTATAGATGCAACATTCCCACAAATAAGGTAATCAAGATTCTCATGGGAGGGGGTGGGTATCTTGATTCCCTACAAGATTACTTGCAGGATTACTTTTTTGTTTCCAAAAGTGCCCCTGATTTTATTCAAATATTTTATTAAAAAATCCTAATACCAAACCGTTCAGATTTCTCTTTTCTTCTCCAACGTTCCTTTCTTCTCCGTTCTCTAATTTTGTTTGGTGCCGGTAGATTTCTCGACAATCCTCTAATTTTGGATTTGGTGGATTTGAATTTTATTTGAATTTCTTATATGAATTGTAATGGATAGATTTGAAGTTATAACTATTTTTGTGTAGTTATATTTACAGTGAATTTATAATAGATTATATTTTTAATGAATTAAAGTATATTTTCAGAAAATATGTATATATCAATTTACTATATTTTATTTAATTTCTAAAGGGGTATTTTGGTAAAATTCTACCACATTTCAAGGAATGTTGTAAGTAAACCAAACAAAGGAAAGCAGCATTTTCAGAATTTAAACAATTTGAAACAACGAACCAAATGATGGAATATATCATTCCTGGGAATATAATTTCTGGGAATCTAGATTACTGGGAATATAACATTCCTGAAAATTTTACAAAGCCATGAACCAAACGCAACCTAAATATCTGAGCAAAATTTGGTAGCTCCAATGGTTCTTATTTTTTGTTCAGAACAACCATCTGAGCAATTTGTTGAACTTTTCTTGAAAATGAAGTGCTTACGCTCATCCAAAATTTAGGTTGAGTTGTACATTAAGACAAAGAAATCATCGCATCTGTAGTGTGTCTGGTTACAGTTTATTGAATAATTTGTTGATTAGAAAGCTCGTTTTGGTTCGTAGACTAGTTTGTTCCATTGTTTGTAACTAGAGTTTAGTTGGCAGATTAGTTTGTTCTATTGTTCGTAACTAGAATTTAATTGGTAGATTTAACTTACAGATTGGTATAGTTTGTAGACGCTCTTCCAAAAAGTCAATATGTTTGTCTCATTTTCATGCAGACTCGTTTTATTTATTTATTTATTTTTTTATTTTGTTGTTTTAGGAATAGAAATTTCTACATTATTATTATTCAATCAATAGTAATAGTTTAGCAATTGGCCTTTCGACCGGGTTTAAATTTTGTCTTTTTTTTTTTTTTTTTTGCTTTAGAAAATACACAATAAAATCACCAGCTTTTAGTTAACAAATTGCATAAAAATACAAATAATTGTTACCAAATGATAGATAGATGGTAACTGCACGACGGCCGTAGCTTGTTTGTCAGATGTTAGACAGAAGTGATCGACACGTATGCCGGTATTTTCTTTAAAAAAAAATTAAGGGAAGTGAAATTCTCTGTTGCTACTGTGATGCTAATAACAAGTTCTATTAAATATTCGATTTTTATTTCTCTTATTTGGTTAACTTTTGTTTTTTTGTTCTATTTACATGTCAGAAATTATTTGCGAAAACAACCTTACCTCCTACAAAAACCTGATTGCATTAAATTCAAGCCAATATATCTCATTCTAAACGGCACAATGACAAGCAGAGCTTCAAAACTACAAAGCCGTAGAAAGCTGTACATATTATTTTATAAATAAATAACATAATAAATTACTCTTACTTTATTTAGAGCTTAATATAAGGCTGCTATTTTAAATTTTTGTAGATTTTAATATTATAAATAATAGTAAAATCAATTAAAATTTAGGTTTGTTTTGATTAGGGTGCGCCATGCCAATGCTGTAGTACAACGCATTGACGACGTCCGAAAATTCCAATGGCAAACCATTGTTATGAATTTTCTCTCATAAAAAATAAATTTAATATCGTTGTGAGCACATGGCTCACATATCAGATATTAAACTGATAAGAACATATACTACACTTGATCTTAGCCAAAAGGCCGAGAAAGGTATGCTTCTCAATGGCGTAGCACTACGGTTTTATTTGCAGCTCCGCGAGTGCACGCTCCTCTCACAGCTGAACTGGGAGTAGGCAAACAAAAAAAATGTTATCAAACGGGCTTAACGTGGAGACGGGCCCGTGGCAGCCCTATCCTTTTCATGATTGAATAACTTGGGCTCCTATTAGGGCTCTATGATGTGGGCCATATGCTATTATTATGACATAGCCTAATTTGATTAGGCTTTTTTTTTTTCTGGCATCAGTCTGTTTTTGAATTTAAGAAAGATCACAAACGAATGAATTCTTAGATTAAACTAGATTTTTTGGGACTTTTGTAATTTTTTTGGTTTAATATAATAAGTAAAAGAGTATTATTTTTCATCAAGACTATCAAAATTCCTGATTAAATCAGGGCTATTAGACGTTATATCAGAATATATATTATATACATTCTGATACGATAAATATAATATAATTATATCATACAATTAGAATTCTTAAGAATACATAAAAATAAATAAATTATTATATTTTGAAATTTTGAAATTGTAGGACACGGCTCTAATATTTGGTGCCGCATTAATTTTCTTACTTTTGAAATAATAATAAATTGCTTGTAACTCAGATGCACAAGCTTAGGTAGTAAGACAGTTTATTCCCATTAAAGAAGACTTTGAATGCTTAATTAGAATTTATCTTCTATTGAAGCTTTCTGACGATTAACTGGGTTGAATTAGGCAAGGAGCTCCAAGGAGAAGGTACGGCCCCCTGCCGGGGATGAAAGGTCGGAATCGGCTTAGGACTGAAGAATCATTTTATGAGAACCCATTCCCTGAGTGCATCTGCCGCAAGGTGAAGCATCGAAAATTAAACAATTAGCACCAATCAAAAGGTAAATTGTAGCATTTTTATTTGTCGCTGTGTTTTAGCCATAGTTGACATCTAATGAGGCGTCTTTAGAGGCTGCAAGTTGATTATAAACAAAATGCTAAGACAACAATCAATTTTCTTATATCCTGTTTCTAGTGTGGAAGAAAAAACATTCTGTGAAGCGTTGTGACTTTTGAGACAAAGGAAAAACTCTTTGTGAAAGCATTTTGACTTTTGACATTATAGCCATGTCACTGCACTAAAGATGTTTCCTTGAAAATTTTTTTTTTTGCTCCTTCTGTCTTAATCGCATCACAAAAATTTGAACTCGTGCTATGTTTTTAGTTAGAGAATGCTTAACCTACGCGCTTGGTATATTTTTTTATAGTTTATCATATGTAATATGAAATGTTATTGTTGTCAGATACTTGAAGAAATTTCCAGAACTGGGTTGTAATCCAGAATGTTATTGTTGTGATTACAAATCAAGGTGTCATGGATCTAAATCAAGCTATCTGCAAAGACCCAAAGAATTCGTTGATCCAAAAGGTGCTTTCTACAAAATAAGGTGTTACAGGGACCTAAGGTGAAATAAATCTCACGTAACAGGACTACATGACATGAACTTTTATTTCAAGGGACTGCGTAGTTTGTTGAAAAGCTTTTTATCAACTGTATCTCTTTTCCGTTACCCACGGTGAGAGAGAGAGAGAGAGAGAGAGAGAGAGAGAGATGAAATCAATCGAGATCACCTTAAACATCTGAGCAAAATTTGGTAGCTCCAACGGTTCTGATATTTTGTTCTGAACAACCATCTGAGCAATTTGTTGAACTTTCCTTGAAAATGAAGTGCTTACGCTCATCCAAAATTTTAGGTTGAGTTGTACATTAAGACGAAGAAATCATCGCATCTGTAGTGTGTGTTTGGTTTAAGCTTATTGAATAATTTGTTGATTAAAAAAGCTCGTTGTGGTTTCTTAGACTAGTTTGTTCCATTGTTCGTAACTAGAGTTTAATTGGTAGATTAATTTGTTCCATTGCGTAACTAGAGTTTAATTGGTAGATTAATTTGTTCCATTGTTGTAACTAGAGTTTAACTTACAGATTGGTATAGTTTGTAGACGCTCATCCAAAAGGTCAATATGTTTGTCTCATTTTCATGCAGACTCTCGTTTTATTTTTTATTATTTATTTTTTTGTTATTTATTTTTTTGTTGTTTTAGGAATAGAAATTTCTACAATGTTTTTATTCAATCAATAGTAATAGTTTAGCAATTGGCCCTTCGAACCGTTTTAATTTTTGTCATTTTTTTTGCTTTAGAAAATACACAATAAAGTCACCAGCTTTTAGTTAACAAATTGCATAAAAATACAAATAATTGTTACCAAATGATAGATGGTAACTGCAGAACGGCCGTAGCTTGTTCTTGAGATGTTAGACAGAAGTGATTGACACGTATGCCGGTATTTTCTTTAAAAAAATTAAGAGAAGTGAAATTCTCTGTTGCTACTGTGATGCTAACAAGTTCTATTAAAAATTCGATTTTTATTTCTCTTATTTTGGTAACTTTTGTTTTTTTTTGTTCTCTTTACATGTCAGAAATGATTTGCGAAAACAACCTTACCTCCTACAGAAACCTGATTGCATTAAATTCAAGCCTACATCTCTCATTCTAAACGGCACAATGACAAGCAGAGCTTCAAAACTACAATGCTGTAGAAAGCTGTACATATTTTTTTATAAATAAATAACATAATAAATTACTCTTACTTTATTTAGAGCTTAATATAAGGCACTATCTTAAATTTTTGTAAATTTTAATATTATAAATAATAATAAAATCAATTAAAATTTAGGTTTGTTTTGATTAGGGTGCGTCAGGCCAATGCTATAGTGCAACGTATTGACGACACGTAAAAATCCCAATGGCAAGCCATTGTTATGGATTTTCTCCCATAAAAAATATATTTAATATCGTTGTGAGAACATGGCTCACATATCAGATATTAAACTGATAAGAACAGATACTACACTTGATCTTAGCCAAAAGGCCGAGAAAGGTATGCTTCTCAACTGTGTAGCTCTACTGGTTTTATTTGCATCTCCGCGAGTGTACGCTTCTCTTGCAGCTGAACTGGGAGTAGACAAACAAAACAAAACGTTATCAAACGGGCTTAACGTGGAGACGGGCCCCGTGGCAGCCCTATTCTTTTCATGTTTGAACAACATGGGCTCCCATTGGGGCTCTATGATGTGAGCCATAAGCTATTATATGACGTAGCCTAATTTGATTAGGCTTTTTTTTTTTTCTTTTTTTTTTTTTTTTCTGGCATCAGTCTGTTTTTGAATTTAAGAAAGTTCACATACGAATAAATTCTTAGATTAAACTAGATTTTTTGGGACTTTTGTAAATTTTTTTGTTTAATATAATAGGTAAAATAGTATTATTTTTCATCAAGACCATCAAGATTCCTGATTAAATTAGGACTATAGACGTTATATCAAAATATATATTATATACATTACGATACGCTATATATAATATAATTATATCATACAATCAGAATTCTTAAGAATACATAAAAATAAATAAATTATTATATTTTGAAATTTTGAAATTGTAGAACACGGCTCTAATATTTGGTGCCGCATTAATTTTCTTACTTTTGAAATAATAATAAATTGCTCGATAAGTAATTCATTTTTCCTGTTTACAAAAAGCATGTTTTACCGGCGTGATACCAGTAAATTACAACCCCTAGGCAGGAAATTACGCCTACCCAATATGTTACATTGAGGAAGTAGCTATATAGGATTTGGTAACAGGTAGACCCAGTATCATTGGGATGTGGAGAGATAGGTCCATCTAGGGTGAAAACGAGTCGAACTACTCGTGAGCAGCTCGAGCTCGAGTAAACTTCCAACACGGATTCAAGCTCAAAGAATTAAACGAGTCGAATTTGAGCATCGTGTTATCCGGCTCGTTAGGCTCGCGAGGCCAAATGGGCGTTCCTATTTTATTTAAATATCTTTACAATAGAATTATTTAAGCGAGACTGAGTTTGAGCTCGACTCGAGTTTAGTCTAATTCATACAATCGAACGGATTCGAGTCAAGCTCGAGTCAGTTGATACAATTGAGCCGAGCTCAAGTTAAGTTCGAGCTTGAAATTTCTCGAACCAAGTGAATTCGAACTCAGCCTTTGAAGCTTGAACTAAGTCAGTCGAGCAAAGTTTGAACTTAATAGTACTCGACTCGAACTCGGCTCGTTTTCATTCCGTCCATCAGATCCAAAGATTGGATACTAACCCTACGATAACCTAGGAGTAGGTTAAGTTGTAAGAACTACTTCCTTGCCTTTCCAAAAGAGTAATAGCCTGACGTGCTTCCCACGACCCTTATTTTTTTCGGATAATTGCTCTGCAGCCCTTCTATATTGTTTCAACATCATTTAAATACTTTCCAAAAATTTTTTTTACACTTTAGTCACTTTGACACCTTCCGATGAGTTTTTGATACCTCCGACATGCATTCAACATCTTACATTTTGACACCTTTTAGTAAGTTTTTGACACCTTCTTATTAATTTTTAACACTATTCTGATAAAAAATAACACATTAACACCTTTCTGATAATTTTTAACACATTCTTGATAACTTTTGACACCCTCCGCGAAAAAACTTAACTGCAATTAAAATTTAGCCTAGGACCTAAGTGCAATGAAACTTACAACTTTGGACCTAAACGCAACTCTCCTATTTTTTTTTTCTCCTCCTTCATCTGCAGCTTTTAACTACTTTTTTATTAAGGAAAAAAGACGTTAATTTTCTTGGATCTATTGCACTTCTAAGAAGAGATAAATTAGATAATTAAAATAATTTAATAATTAAGTACAAGCAAAGTTAAGCAAAAATACATACAAAGATAATTCTTTTAATACTTTACATATAACTAGTGAGCTAAAAAATAAAGACGGATTAGAAAGTACAACATTGAATTTATAGTAGTTCGGCGCAATCAGCATACGTTCACTTTCTTTGCTTTTTTTCAAGAATTTTTCTCCCCCACTAGAGTAATCAACTTATGGATATTAATCAAATCGTTACATCTCATTTTTTTGGCTAAGCGATAACCCTTTTTTTTTTGTTTTGCCGTCTCACCAAACAACCCTTCACTCTTTCCATTTTTATTAGCGAGTAGAACTATAATTTACAATCTTTCAAAAAAATTAAAAATCCCAAATACAATCGTACAAATGATTCTCACTTTAGAGGTAAAAGATTTAGGGCTAATCAATATGATTTATAAGTTTAACTCAATTTATTCCAAAATTTTTAGAATTTCTCTTATACGTATTGAAGTATTTTTGCAAGTTTAGAGTTTCCCCTTAAAAAAATAACCCAACCACTATTTACATATTTATCTCCAATGGTCACTAGCCATATGCATATTATCGGTCAACAAATCCTAATTTTCGGTCGACTTGCACAGTCTAATAGCTAGTCTACAGTCGACCAAAATTATGCATCGATCAACCGATTTCTTGTTTAGAGAAACCAGTCCACACATAGAGAATTTTAGTTCGGCCGATAATTTATTTTAGTCTACCGATAGGCTCACTACTTCTTTTTTTTTTTAAATTTCGTAAAAAATAAAATGCATGATTGGTTGGGATGGACGTTTGATCGCATTGATGTTTTGCATGGTTTCCTTGTCTTATTTATGATGATATGCTCTTATGATGTGTAAAGCATGCTTTATGTTGTCTATATAGTTTGTTATGGATATTTTGTCTATTTGGATGAGTATTAGAGTAAGATTTTTAGATTAATACTCTAGTAGAACAAGTCTATATCATAACATGCTTACTTCTTTCATTCTAGCTAGAGATGTATGTGAGCCTTTTACCATAGTTGTGCATTTAGTAGAATTATTTCGTGTGGATATTATGTTTTATGATGGCAGGTTGTATGTTCATCTTATTCCTAGATAGTCGAAGCAAATTCCGACTCATGATAGTTAGGAGATAATGGAGTACAATATGAGTGCCTGGAATTATGATATGCATATAGGTTGCATTGGCATATAGAAATCGCATTGATATGCATGAATGTTATATACATGCAGTATTGTATTTGCATGTATGCATGCTATGCTTGTAAGAATTATTTGGTGTGTGACCGCAGCCCTAACACGTTGCCGGTAGGGGGATGCTGGGGTGGGTCACTCACTGAGTATATTTTATATATGCTAAGGTTGTTTTTTTTTTTTCCTTTCAGGTATATTGTGAGGACCGCAGACGATGATAGAGCGAACTTCGGGGTATAGATTGTACGTGGGAACAAGATGTAACTCTATTTACTCTGATATATATTATTTACAATATTTTTCGGTACTATATAATTATGGTATAATACAGTGGCTTGGAAGTACTAACTCATAACGTTATTTTAGTTTTGGAAATTTTATGAAAAAGTATTTTAGCTCTGTTTGATTTTAAAAAAAAAAAAACAATTAGCTTATACTGACTATTTAATCTGATATTATTTTCAAATATTTCGGGCCGTGACAAGTTAAGAGTTATGATGCTTCTACGACTGCGGCATCCCACCTCCCCGAGCAGAATTTAAATTTGTAATCAGCCCTTAAAGTGCCTAAACTACTATACCACTACTGGAAAAACAGAACGTTGTAGATCCAGGTACCTTTGGTAAAATAATCATCCCCAAAATTACGTTGAACTTCAAGACATTTACTTTAGTGGCGCGTAGTAGGATTTATAATACTTTTAGAATATTTAGAAAAAATATAATACTTTAGTGGCGCGTATAGGATTTATAATACTTTTAGAATATTTAGAATAAATATAATCCTTAGGGTCTGTTTATTTAGAGATAAAAGTAAAAATATTAGAAAGTCAGTTTCATTTTTTATCTTGCTATTTTTTTTTTCACTTTTTACCTTACTATTTTTTTATTATTTTTTCTTTTAATTTCCACTCTATTATTCTTTTTTTTTTTTTTTTACTTTCTTTTCACTTTTCTATTTTCTACTCAAAGTAAAGTCCTTAGATAAGAAAGTAGTTGGAGGTTGGTCTCTCATCCAAAAGGTAGTTGGAGAAGGTAGGAACACACACGAATGTATAAAAATATATGTGAATATATAGAAGCGCGGAAAGTATTTCTTTTGGATTCTATATATTTTTCATATATTCGTATGTATCTCTAAATATTCTTATACATAGTGGAACAGTTTTCATGTGTTTAGACAAAATAACATGGCATTTTTTCTTAAATAATTAAGAAAATACCATACAATTTAGTTCAAATATATAAAAACTTCTAGACTATAATAAGACCACTTATGAACACAAAAATATATAGAAATACATGCGAACATATATGAGCACCAAGAGCACTTTTTGGAGCTTCCGGTATTTCTATGTGTTCCATGTATTCATGTGTGTCCCTAAATGTTATCATATATAGTGAAAAAGTTTTTATATATTTGAACAAAGTTACATAATTTTTCCATGTGTTCCGAAGCATTTGTCCTTCTTAAATAATTAAGAAAATACCATACAGCTTAGTCCAAATATATCAAAATACATTTACAATGTATAAGAATATCTTAGGAACACACATGAACACATAAAAATATATACGAATATATATATATATATATATATATATATATATATATATATATATATATATATATATATATATATATAATATATCGGAACACCGATAGTCTTTCTTGGAGCTTTCAGTGTTTCCATGTAATGGTGCCTCACTAGGTATTTTATGTATAATGGAGTTATATATATTTGGATTAAGTTATATGAGACACCACGTTCTCTGGTCGAATAGAGAGCTATATGAGAGAGAAAGAGATTGGCAGCATAAATGTGAGAGAGAAGGGAGAGAAAATTGTGTTTTATTCAAAAAAATTACCGTCACAATAACAATGGTTTTATTTTTTTGAATAAAAAATCGAGGATATTTTGATTATTTTATACAGTAAATAGATACATTTTAGCGAAAACATATTAGGAGGGTGTAAAAAGGTCAAATTTCAAAAGCTGTTCAAAGACTTACCTCATTTGGAGGTATTTAATCAGTTGTATCACGATGTATCTTGCATTAGCCTTCCACGATTAGTTAGAACTTAACGGACTCTGTCCTCCGTTTCCGACCATTCGAAGACATTTGTTTTCAAATTCCCGTGTATTTTTATAATTTATAAACTAGTATATTAAAGTATATATGAGCATATCAAATGTGACGGCCCGGCCCGTCTTCCGGGACCGCCCCGCGTATCCACGCAAAACCACACACACATGTGGAAGCTTTGAAATAAACTGTGTATGGTTTCCAACTCATTTGCAAATCACATTTCAAACTCCTTTAAAAGAACCCCGAGCCCGAGTCTAGAACTATCGAGCATCCGCGAGGGAGACGGTTCTCTCCACATGAACCCGTCATAGCTTGCTAGTGATCCAAAAGCATCAATCTCCCTCATTGATACATAAGGATCAAGAGCAATATAAGGTTCTCAACTCCTTCTCGACATAAAATCATTTTCGACATAAAACACGAAAATAATATTTTTCTAAAACTTTGGGAATTACCACATATCTTAGATATGTCCCAACAATCTTCTCAAAAGCTTAAAAATCAAAATAATTATCATTTAAATCGATTTTTAAGAACTTATTCCATAGTATATTTTGGTCGACCGATTTCGGGTTTCGGTCGACCGAAAAACCATAATACAGATTTCTCAGCCTTACGGGCATTATCGGTCGACTGTTACACATTTCGGTCAACCGAAATGTCAGTAATCTGCAAAAACAGATTTCAGAAATGCATTTAGTCATACCCCTAAAATCTTACATTTTTCAACCAAAATGTAAAACAATCATGCAAACACTTGCATTAGATATAAATACACATGCTCAAAGTTTTCAAACCGGATTTGATAACAAAATCCTAACTTAAGCAGAGAAATGTATTTATACCAAAATACGGAAAAGAATTTACATAAGGGTTCAAAATCTACATTTGCCCTTATAACCAAAAATCGAAACATGTATAACACCCTATACATGATTCTAAACATGCTCAAACATATACATGTGTGTTAGTACTTCCTTTCTACACTTTTATACAATTTTCCACCTATACATCTAGGTATACAAAATATAGTTTTTCCTAAGTGTTTACAACTAACACTTAACCCCCAAAACTATACCTCAAAAATAAAATAAGCTAATGTCCCTCTTTGGCTCACACTAGCCGCCTAAGCACCCTCGGCCGGTGCTTTACCGCGACTCCCTAGATCTGAAAAGAGAGGAAACAAAGAGCGTGAGTCAAATCGACTCAGTGAACGGCGTCGTTGCATTTTCAAACCAAACGCTCCACGGGCACAACATCTCAAACAAGAGACCACATATATAACCACATATATGTAAACATGTATAAAAACACAAAGCTACATAAAGCAACACACATAGAGACATAAGCTAATAAAATGCATTCGAGCTACTATGTCAATATGTCAAGTTCGCCACCCAACGCAAATCAATTATACCATTGATGCCCATGGATTTTATTAGGGTGAAAATCAATAACCCAACCCAGTTAGTCCTCTCAAGTTTAGTTTAGGTACCCGAATTGACCCACGGTACCAAGGTTTGGTTACCCGCTTCTAGTGCACATCCGAAGCACCAAACCTACGATAGGAGCGATCTCACGGCGTCTTGTAAGAGATACTCAGTAGCCGCATACCCTCCGGAAGGCACACCCCTGAGCCTCGCACATCGTAGGAACCACCCTGGCCAAGAGTGATCACCCTACGCCTACCGACCTAAATAGAGACATAATTTATTAAGATTAGACGCTCACATTGTAAACAGCTCATCTTATCTCTACCCTAGTCGGTAAACCACTCGACTACCTGGTACTAGATGAACATACAACTAATCCGCTCTAATCTTAACATCACCCTACCAAGAGTATCACAAGAGCTAATCCGCACACGCACTCAACCAGGTAGAAATAACCGTTAGGCACACAAGCGTATGTCACAACTATGTTTACTAAAGTGCCACTAGAGCTAAGGTCCGCTCTCGCACCTATCCAAGTAAACAAACCACATCGCTAACCGTTATGCCACACGTAATAAAACCGCCCTACCACATGTATTATAAACCATACATCGCAAGGTAGAACTAATCATGTCAAGCATGTTATACAATTCATTAAAATCTATCAAAGTGTCCACCAAGTATAAGCATACTCAAACACTATCCATAGTAGATTTAAAGAGTACCTATATGCTAAATCACATTAATCATGCTAATCAACCATGTAATGGCAAAATCAACATGAGTATCCAAAATCATTGTTAAGCCCTAACAAGATTTCTACTCATCCACACATGCCATAAACCATATATCAAGCATCATTACACATGTACACACATAATAAAGGCATACACATAGAAAGCAAGCACCGCTCACCAGTGACGGACCCAGAAATTTTGAGCAGGGGTGTCGAAAACTTTCTTTCTCCGGAGCAAACTCCAAAATATGCTTTCTTTCTCCCGCGTCCGCTTTGAAAAAGCTTGAATCATTCTCATTCTTCACTAGAGCACAAACATTACCACCAGTTAACAAATCCGA
The DNA here is from genome assembly GCA_002076135.1 of Xerophyta viscosa. Lineage (NCBI taxonomy): Eukaryota > Viridiplantae > Streptophyta > Magnoliopsida > Pandanales > Velloziaceae > Xerophyta > Xerophyta viscosa. Next base: position 1,095,111 of record MJHO01000070.1, read on the forward strand.
TATTTGATTATCACTTGCAGAAGTTATAAATTGTTTTGACTTTCTCATGTTGATAGTGATTTATCCGACGGGGAATCTGTCGAAGCCGAAGCATTTGACTGAGAGGATTCACACCACCAATTTTTATGAAATATCTTAATATTCTTAATTTTATTACTGCAATTAACGATAAAAAATTGAATCAAATACTACTCAATCAATTAAATCTAAATCAACTTCGAAACAACAAATTCATCAAATTAATAACTAATTAAACACGAAAGTAATCATACCTGCAAACAATCAAACCTTAAAACTCGGACTCGGGAGTCAGTACTTGGCGTTTGGTAGACCCAGTGGTGGTGGCGGAGAGGCGGAGAGCCAAGGTCGGCGAGCCGGATGCGCAAGATTGCGAGCTGCGAGCGTTGTCTGCACGGGAGCCAGATGCGGGAGATTGCGCGCGGCTTCGCCGGAGTGAGACTGCAGCGCTGCGCAGGACGTCGTGGGCGGGGCCCTTGGGGCGGCGGCCGGCGGGAGAGGAGAAATTAGGACTTGGAAGGGGGGTGGTGCGCGGGATGGGTAAGTTAAAAAAAAAGAAAAGTTACCCTGTTGAGTCGTTGACTGGATGAGGTAAGTACAAAAAAAAAAAAAAAAGGAAAAGGTTTGATCGACGCAGATGGGTTTCGAACCCGCGTCGCGCGTGTGGTAGGCTGCCACTTTAGCCATCGCGCCAAAGAGTAAATACAGTTAGGTGCATCTTTTGTTTTATTTATTCATTATATAAAATAATATTAATATTATATATATATAATAAATATATATACTACTTCCGCCGAAAAGCAGGGTGTCGCTTGACACCCCTGGTTCTATGCTGGGTCCGTCCCTGCCGCTCACCTCGAGACGAAACCCTAGAATCTCCTACGCTCCAAACCTTGGTCGAATCCGACGAGTTTGGTATCCCGCGTAGCTCTTGATTCCGGGAGCTCGAATCCGCGATCAATCCAACTCCACGCGCACCAATCAACCAAGAACGAGCTAAGGAACCCAAGAGGGGAAGTTCTCCTCTCACTGGCTCAGAGGAAATGAAGGAATCAACTCGCCCGCGCGTGCCCGACCTGCCTTATACTCGTTCGCCCGCACACTTTCGGTCGACCGATAATAGGTTTCGGTCGACCGAAACCTCTCTGCACAGCATAAACACAATTTAAACTCTACGCGAAACAAAACCTCGCGTACCGACACACGCACACACGTGTCTAGAAATCTCTAACCGAAAATTTCTATCCGACACGCAATCAAGCACGCATCAAACAAAACAAAAACAAAGAAACGGAAATCACGGACCTCACATCAAACATATATCAATCCATATTTTTAGAAAACTTTCAATACAAAAGTTAGAGATTTTGATTAGCATTATAATTTTCATACTAATTTTTTTTAAAAAAAGTTATTTTTAAGTTAGTGTTCTAGAACTACAAATTATTAACAAATTTAAAAACAACGAAAATCATATTACGATAGCATAAGCATACTAAACATATTCTAGTTGTGTTTATTTTGGAATAGTTTTAAAATTATTAACAAATTTAAAAAACAACGAAAATCATGTTACGATAACACAAGCATACGAAACATATATCTAGTTGTTTTTCTTTTTGAATAGTTTCAAAATAATAATTGTAAATTTTGATAAAATTAATCATTTTAATGTTAAAAAAAATTTCTAATTTTTTTTAAATAGGTGTTTTGGGACTCTGAAATTTTAATTGGTTAAAAAAATTAAGGTGAAATTGGAAAAATTCAAGAAATTGGACTGTTCAAATAAGCAACTGTTGAAGGAGGGATTGTGGACTTTTACATAGTATAGATTAATTTGGTATCAAATGAGCCTATCTTCCCAGTCCACCCCAGGCAATGCACCCCAATAGACACTTAAACCCAATTCCAAAAGGAAAAAGCTATTCTGCCGATAAGTCATCCAAAAAATAACCCAAATAGTATTTTTTTTTCTGGTATTGGGGTCGGTAAATCACAGCCATCTCCAAACTCCTATTTAAATGTTTACTGATCCAGAGATTAAAAAATAGGCAATTTTGGCGAATCGGGCCCCACCTTAATTGGTTATTGGCGAACAGCGCCCCCTAATTAATTTTGGCCAAATCGCGCCCCTTTACGCTGAAAAATGACAAAAATACCCTTATCTTAGTTTTTCGAGCATAACGTTTTGTATAGTACTCCAAATGAGCTGAAATCGGTCCCGTTTGAAAGATATTTGAATTATCTTTCAAATGTGACTGATTTCATTGCATTTAGAGATTTGTACGAGACGTTATGTTAAAAATACCGAATCAGCATCAAGCTGCTACGGTATTTGACGGCGTTTCGGTATTTTTAGTATAACTTTTCGTAGATAGCTCCAAATGAGATGAAACTAGTCCCATTTGAAAGAGGACTCAAAGAACTTTCCAACAAGTATAAAATGAATACTAGGACATTCCGGCGAACGCCTGCGAACACCCGCGAACACCTGCGAACACTTGCGAACGCTTTTCTACATAACTTTTTGTAGAGAACTCCAAATGAGATGAAATTAGTCTTGTTTGAAATATATTTAAGTTCTCTTTCCAATGGGACTAGTATCATATCATTTGGAGATACGTACGAGAAGTTATGCCAAAAATACCGAATCTATGTTAAGCTGCTACGGTATTTGACAACATCTCGGTATTGTTTGTATAACGTTTAGTAGAGAGCTCCAAATGAGATAAAATCGGTTCCCATCTAAAAGAGGACTCAAATAGCTTTCTAACAAGTATAAAATTAAAAGTATGACATATCGGCGAACACCTGCGAACACCCGCGAACACCTGCGAACACCCGCGAACACCTGCGAACACTTGCGAACGCTTTTCCGTTTAACGTTTGGTATAGTACTCCAAATGAGCTGAAATCGGTTCTGTTGGAAAGATACTTGAATATATCTTTAAAATGGGATTGGTTTCACTGAATTTAGAGCTTTGTACGAGGAAGTTATATGATAGGATGTCAAGCTACTACGGTATTTGACAGCATCTCGGTATTTTTTGTATAACTTTTAGTAGAGAGCTCCAAATGAGATTGAAAGTAGTCTCATTTTGAAAGAGAATGCAAATAGTTTTTCAACAAGTATAAAATTAACAATATGACATGTGACGCCCCGTTTCCGGGGTCGGAATTTAGGTGGAAAATATAAATGATATGGGTTGTTATGAGCTAGTACTTCCGAAATACAATACATAAATTTCAAATTATTTAAATACACAGCAGAAAAGCGAAAATACATATTTACATTTTTGTTTATTCCCCAACTAACTCCTGAATCCTGAATCTCGCTCTACGAACGTCGGCGGTCCTCGCAACAACCTGCGGGGAAAGTAGTACCGTGAGTATAAAAATATACTCAGTGAGTGACCCCCCCGGCAACCCCGCAAGGCAACGGCCAGGGACGCAGTCACACACCCCAAACAACACAAGCAAGCACTCAAACGCATAAGTTACGTGCTAACATTTCTCAAAGCATACACTTTTCATACTTGTCAAAACCGAATAAAACCGAGGAACATAAACATAACCAACAAGGCATGTTCGCATAACAAGTAGCAAGCTTACAATTATAAGCTATCGGCTACTATAAGACAAGCAAGTCATCAACAACCAAGAAGCATGCTTGACATATAATAAACATCAACATCATTATCAAGATATAAGGTAATCGATCACCCGAACCCAATCCGGTTATGTCGTTATCTTTCTTAAGTCAGCGTGGACTAAACTACCAAATTAGTTAGTCCTCTCATGTTTTATAACGCAACACAACCCTTTTGTACACGCAGCACCAAGGATCTTCAGACACGGTGCACGTCGCGTCCCCCAGTACCCTACAGCAGGGCGATCCCTTTTGGCCTTAAGAGTTACTTTTGATCTACCGGCCTTTCCGAATTCCGATTCAAGCCTCGCCTGGTCTCGTACCGCCACCCTCGTTGATGCCTTAACTACGCCCCCGTTCTCTCTTCTCTCGAGACAACAAATAGAAACTCCGGCGCCCACATCGTCCCATTTCGATTCCCGGTCGATATCCTCTCGACTCACGGAGAGCGAACCTAGCATGCAGTCCAACGAAAGAGCCCACAACAAATATGTGCTCGCCCACTCGTCCCATTTCGATCCGGTCGATATCCTCTTACACAGGGAGACGAACCTAGGCTGCAGTCCAACAAAGTCCATCACAAATATTTTTCACTTTTCAAATCTAATTAGCGCTCACGTTGTCAATGTCTCAAATCAAAAGCAAGGGTAAGACATACAACGGTTTCCACGCTAATAACATATAACCAAATCCTGATATCACATAAATGAGAAGAGAGTATTTCCGAAACACTCCAAAGCCAAATAATATCACCACATAAATGTGGAGCTTTCTTGGAGCTTTCAGTGTTTCCATGTAATGGTGCCTCACTAGTATTTTATGTATAATGGATTTATATATATTTGGATTAAGTTATATGAGACACCACGTTCTCTGGTCGAATGGAGAGCTATATGAGAGAAAGAGATTGGCAGCATAAATGTGAGAGAGAAGGGAGAGAAAATTGTGTTTTATTCAAAAAATTACCGTCACAATAACAATGGTTTTATTTTTTTGAATAAAAAATCGAGGATATTTTGATTATTTTATACAGAAATAGATACATTTTAGCGAAAACATATTAGGAGGGTGTAAAAAGGTCAAATTTCAAAAGCTGTTCAAAGACTTACCTCATTTGGAGGTATTTAATCAGTTGTATCACGATGTATCTTGCATTAGCCTTCCACGATTAGTTAGAACTTAACGGACTCTGTCCTCCGTTTCCGACCATTCGAAGACATTTGTTTTCAAATTCCCGTGTTTTTATAATTTATAAACTAGTAAATTAAAGTATATATGGCATATCAAATGTGACGGCCGTCTTCCGGGACCGCCCCGCGTATCCACGCAAAACACCACACACATGTGGAAGCTTTGAAATAAACTGTGTATGGTTTCCAACTCATTTGCAAATCACATTTCAAACTCCTTTAAAAGAACCCGAGCCCGAGTCTAGAACTATCGAGCACGTGTCGAGCATCCGCGAGGGAGACGGTTCTCTCCACATGAACCGTCATAGCTTGCTAGTGATCCAAAAGCATCAATCTCCTCATTGATACATAAGGATCAAGAGCAATATAAGGTTCTCAACTCCTTCTCGACATAAAATCATTTTCGACATAAAACACGAAAATAATATTTTTCTAAAAACTTTGGGAATTACCACATATCTTAGATATGTCCCAACAATCTCTCAAAAGCTTAAAATCAAAATAATTATCATTTAAATCGATTTTTAAGAACTTATTCCATAGCATATTTTTGGTCGACCGATTTCGGGTTTCGGTCGACCGAAAAACCATAATACAGATTTCTCAGCCTTACGGGCATTATCGGTCGACTGTTACACATTTCGGTCGACCGAAATGTCAGTAATCTGCAAAAACAGATTTCAGAAATGCATTTAGTCATACCCCTAAAATCTACATTTTTCAACCAAAATGTAAAACAATCATGCACACACTTGCATCATATATAAATACACATGCTCAAAGTTTTCAAACCGGATTTTGAATATCAAAATCCTAACTTAAGCAGAGAAATGTATTTATACCAAAATACGGAAAAGTATTTACATAAGGGTTCAAAATCTACATTTGCCCTTATAACCAAAAATCGAAACATGTATAACACCCTATACATGATTCTAAACATGCTCAAACATATATATGTGTGTTAGTACTTCCTTTCTACACTTTTATACAATTTTCCACTATACATCTAGGTATACAAAATATAGTTTTCCTAAGTGTTTACAACTAACACTTAAACCCCAAAAACTATACCTCAAAAATAAAATAAGCTAATGTCCCTCTTTTGGCTCACACTAGCCGCCTAAGCACCCTCGGCCGGTGCTTTTACCGCGACTCCCTAGATCTGAAAAGAGAGGAACAAAGAGCGTGAGCAAATCCGACCTCAGTGAACGGCGTCGTTGCATTTTCAAACCAAACGCTCCACGGGCACAACATCTCAAACAAGAGACCACATATATAACCACATATATGTAAACATGTATAAAAACACAAAGCTACATAAAGCAACACACATAGAGACATAAGCTAATAAATGCATTCGAGCTACTATGTCAATATGTCAAGTTCGCCACCCAACAAATCAATTATACCATTGATGCCATGGATTTTATTAGGGTGAAATCAATAACCCAACCCAGTTAGTCCTCTCAGTTTAGTTTAGGTACCCGAATTGACCCACGGTACCAAGGTTTGGTTACCCGCTTCTAGTGCACATCCGAAGCACCAAACCTACGATAGGGGCGATCTCACGGCGTCCCGTAAGAGATACTCAGTAGCCGCATGCCCTCCGGAAGGCACACCCTGAGCCTCGCACACCGTAGGAACCACCCTGGCCAAGAGTGATCACCCTACGCCTACCGCCTAAATAGAGACATAATTATTAAGATTAACGCTCACATTGTAACAGCTCATCTTATCCACCCTAGTCGGTAAATCACTCGACTACCGGGTACTAGATGAACATACAACTAATCCGCTCTAATCTTAACATCACCCTACCAAGAGTATCACAAGAGCTAATCCGCTCACGCACTCAACCAGGTAGAAATAACCGTTAGGCACACAAGCGTATGTCACAACTATGTTTACTAAAGTGCCACTAGAGCTAAGGTCCGCTCTCGCACCTATCCAAGTAAACAAACCACATAGCTAACCGTCATGCCAACATAATAAATCCGCCCTACCACATGTATTATAAACCATACATCGCAAGGTAGAACTAAACACATCAAGCATGTTATACAATTCATTAAATCTACAAAGTGTCACCAAGTATAACATACTCAAACACTATCCATAGTAGATTTAAAGAGTACCTATATGCTAAATCACATTAATCATGCTAATCAACCATGTAATGGCAAAATCAACATGAGTATCCAAAATCATTGTTAAGCCCTAACAAGATTTCTACTCATCCACACATGCCATAAACCATATATCAAGCATCATTACACATGTACACACATAATAAAGGCATACACATAGAAAGCAAGCACCGCTCACCAGTGACGGACCCAGAAATTTTGAGCAGGGGTGTCGAAAACTTTCTTTCTCCGGAGCAAACTCCAAAATATGCTTTCTTTCTCCCGCGTCCGCTTTGAAAAAGCTTGAATCATTCTCATTCTTCACTAGAGCACAAACATTACCACCAGTTAACAAATCCGATATTTGATTATCACTTGCAGAAGTTATAAATTGTTTTGACTTTCTCATGTTGATAGTGATTTATCCGACGGGGAATCTGTCGAAGCCGAAGCATTTGACTGAGAGGATTCACACCACCAATTTTTATGAAATATCTTAATATTCTTAATTTTATTACTGCAATTAACGATAAAAAATTGAATCAAATACTACTCAATCAATTAAATCTAAATCAACTTCGAAACAACAAATTCATCAAATTAATAACTAATTAAACACGAAAGTAATCATACCTGCAAACAATCAAACCTTAAAACTCGGACTCGGGAGTCAGTACTTGGCGTTTGGTAGACCCAGTGGTGGTGGCGGAGAGGCGGAGAGCCAAGGTCGGCGAGCCGGATGCGCAAGATTGCGAGCTGCGAGCGTTGTCTGCACGGGAGCCAGATGCGGGAGATTGCGCGCGCGCGGTTCGCCGGAGTGAGACTGCAGCGCTGCGCAGGACGTCGTGGGCGGGGCCCTTGGGGCGGCGGCCGGCGGGAGAGGAGAAATTAGGACTTGGAAGGGGGGGTGGTGCGCGGGATGGGTAAGTTAAAAAAAAGAAAAGTTACCCTGTTGAGTCGTTGACTGGATGAGGTAAGTACAAAAAAAAAAAAAAAAGGAAAAGGTTTGATCGACGCAGATGGGTTTCGAACCCGCGTCGCGCGTGTGGTAGGCTGCCACTTTAGCCATCGCGCCAAAGAGTAAATACAGTTAGGTGCATCTTTTGTTTTATTTATTCATTATATAAAATAATATTAATATTATATATATATAATAAATATATATACTACTTCCGCCGAAAAGCAGGGGTGTCGCTTGACACCCCTGGTTCTATGCTGGGTCCGTCCCTGCCGCTCACCTCGAGACGAAACCCTAGAATCTCCTACGCTCCAAACCTTGGTCGAATCCGACGAGTTTGGTATCCCCGCGTAGCTCTTGACTCCGGGAGCTCGAATCCGCGATCAATCCAACTCCACGCGCACCAATCAACCAAGAACGAGCTAAGGAACCCAGAGGGGAAGTTCTCCTCTCACTGGCTCAGAGGAAATGAAGGAATCAACTCGCCCGCGCGTGCCCGACCTGCCTTATACTCGTTCGCCCGCACACTTTCGGTCGACCGATAATAGGTTTCGGTCGACCGAAACCTCTCTGCACAGCACAAACACTATTTAAACTCTACGCGAAACAAAACCTCGCGTACCGACACACGCACACACGTGTCTAGAAATCTCTAACCGAAAATTTCTATCCGACACGCAATCAAGCACGCATCAAACAAAACAAAAACAAAGAAACGGAAATCACGGACCTCACATCAAACATATATCAATCCATATTTTTAGAAAACTTTCAATACAAAAGTTAGAGATTTTGATTAGCATTATAATTTTCATACTAATTTTTTTTAAAAAAAGTTATTTTTAAGTTAGTGTTCTAGAACTACAAATTATTAACAAATTTAAAAACAACGAAAATCATATTACGATAGCATAAGCATACTAAACATATTCTAGTTGTGTTTATTTTGGAATAGTTTTAAAATTATTAACAAATTTAAAAACAACGAAAATCATGTTACGATAACACAAGCATACGAAACATATATCTAGTTGTTTTTCTTTTTGAATAGTTTCAAAATAATAATTGTAAATTTTGATAAAATTAATCATTTTAATGTTAAAAAAAATTTCTAATTTTTTTTAAATAGGTGTTTTGGGACTCTGAAATTTTAATTGGTTAAAAAAATTAAGGTGAAATTGGAAAAATTCAAGAAATTGGACTGTTCAAATAAGCAACTGTTGAAGGAGGGATTGTGGACTTTTACATAGTATAGATTAATTTGGTATCAAATGAGCCTATCTTCCCAGTCCACCCCAGGCAATGCACCCCAATAGACACTTAAACCCAATTCCAAAAGGAAAAAGCTATTCTGCCGATAAGTCATCCAAAAAATAACCCAAATAGTATTTTTTTTTTCTGGTATTGGGGTCGGTAAATCACAGCCATCTCCAAACTCCTATTTAAATGTTTACTGATCCAGAGATTAAAAAAATAGGCAATTTTGGCGAATCGGGCCCCACCTTAATTGGTTATTGGCGAACAGCGCCCCCCTAATTAATTTTGGCCAAATCGCGCCCCTTTACGCTGAAAAATGACCAAAATACCTTTATCTTAGTTTTTCGAGCATAACGTTTTGTATAGTACTCCAAATGAGGTGAAATCGGTCCCGTTCGAAAGATATTTGAATTATCTTTCAAATGTGACTGATTTCATTGCATTTAGAGATTTGTACGAGACGTTATGTTAAAAATACCGAATCAGCATCAAGCTGCTACGGTATTTGACGGCGTTTCGGTATTTTTAGTATAACTTTTCGTAGATAGCTCCAAATGAGATGAAACTAGTCCCATTTAAAAGAGGACTCAAAGAACTTTCCAACAAGTATAAAATGAATACTAGGACATTCCGGAGAACGCCTGCGAACACCCACGAACACCTGCGAACACTTGCGAACGCTTTTCTACATAACTTTTTGTAGAGAACTCCAAATGAGATGAAATTAGTCTTGTTTGAAATATATTTAAGTTTTCTTTCCAATGGGACTAGTATCACAGTATTTGGAGATACGTACGAGAAGTTATGCCAAAAATACCGAATCTATGTTAAGCTGCTATGGTATTTGACAACATCTCGGTATTGTTTGTATAACGTTTAGTAGAGAGCTCCAAATGAGATAAAATCGGTCCCATCTAAAAGAGGACTCAAATATATTTCTAACAAGTATACAATGAACACTATGACATGTTGACGAACACCTGCGAACACCCGCGAACACCTGCGAACACCCGCGAACACCTGCGAACACTTGCGAATACTTTTCCGTATAACGTTTGGTATAGTACTCCAAATGAGCTGAAATCGGTTCTGTTGGAAAGATACTTGAATTATCTTTAAAATGGGATTGGTTTCACTGAATTTAGAGCTTTGTACGAGAAGTTATATAAAACATACCGAGCCAATGTCAAGCTACTACGGTATTTGACAGCATCTCGGTATTTTTTGTATAACTTTTAGTAGAGAGCTCCAAATGAGATGAAAGTAGTCTCATTTGAAAGAGAATGCAAATAGTTTTTCAACAAGTATAAAATTAACAATATGACATGTGACGCCCCGTTTCCGGGGGTCGGAATTTAGGTGGAAAATATAAATGATATGGGTTGTTATGAGCTAGTACTTCCGAAATACAATACATAAATTTCAAATTATTTAAATACACAGCAGAAAAGCGAAAATACATATTTACATTTTTGTTTATTCCCCAACTAACTCCTGAATCCTGAATCTCGCTCTACGAACGTCGGCGGTCCTCGCAACAACCTGCGGGGAAAGTAGTACCGTGAGTATATAAAAATATACTCAGTGAGTGACCCACCCCGGCAACCCCGCAAGGCAACGGCCAGGGACGCAGTCACACACCCCAAACAACACAAGCAAGCACTCAAACGCATAAGTTACGTGCTAACATTACTCAAAACATACACTTTTCATACTTGTCAAAACCGAATAAAACCAACGAGGAACATAAACATAACCAACAAGGCATGTTCGCATAACAAGTAGCAAGCTTACAATTATAAGCTATCGGCTACTATAAGACAAGCAAGTCATCAACAACCAAGAAGCATGCTTGACATATAATAAACATCAACAACATCATCAAGATATAAGGTAATCGATCACCCAAAACCCAATCCGGTTATGTCGTTATCTTTCTTAAGTCAGCGTGGACTAAACTACCAAATTAGTTAGTCCTCTCATGTTTTATAACGCAACACAACCCTTTTGGTACACGCAGCACCAAGGATCTGGGTCAGACACGGTGCACGTCGCGTCCCCCAGTACCCTACAGCAGGGGCGATCCCTTTTGGCCTTAAGGGAGTTACTTGATCTACCGGCCTTTCCGGAATTGCCGATTCAAGCCTCGCCTGGTCTCGTAGCCGCCACCCTGGCCTCGGGATGGCCTTAACTACGCCCGCCGGTCTCTCTTCTCTCGAGACAACAAATATGAAACTCCGGCGCCCACATCGTCCCATTTCGATTCCGGTCGATATCCTCTCGACTCACGGGAGAGCGAACCTAGGCGATGCAGTCCAACGAAAGAGCCCACAACAAATATGGGACTCCGGCGCCCACATCGTCCCATTTCGATCCCGGTCGATATCCTCTTGACTCACGGGAGAGCGAACCTAGGCGATGCAGTCCAACGAAAGAGTCCCATCACAAATATTTTCACTTTTCAAATCTAATTAGCGCTCACGTTGTCAATGTCTCAAATCAAAAGCAAGGGTAAGACATACAACGGTTTCCACGCTAATAACATATAACCAAATCCTGATATCACATAAATGAGAAGAGAGTATTTCCGAAACACTCCAAAGCCAAATAATATCACCACATAAAATGTGGAGCTTTCTTGGAGCTTTCAGTGTTTCCATGTAATGGTGCCTCACTAGGTATTTTATGTATAATGGAGTATATATATTTGGATTAAGTTATATGAGACACCACGTTCTCTGGTCGAATGGAGAGCTATATGAGAGAGAAAGAGATTGGCAGCATAAATGTGAGAGAGAAGGAGAGAAAATTGTGTTTTATTCAAAAAAATTACCGTCACAATAACAATGGTTTTATTTTTTTGAATAAAAAATCGAGGATATTTTGATTATTTTATACAGTAAATAGATACATTTTAGCGAAAACATATTAGGAGGGTGTAAAAAGGTCAAATTTCAAAAGCTGTTCAAAGACTTACCTCATTTGGAGGTATTTAATCAGTTGTATCACGATGTATCTTGCATTAGCCTTCCACGATTAGTTAGAACTTAACGGACTCTGTCCTCCGTTTCCGACCATTCGAAGACATTTGTTTTCAAATTCCCGTGTATTTTTATAATTTATAAACTAGTAAATTAAAGTATATATGAGCATATCAAATGTGACGGCCCGTCTTCCGGGACCGCCCCGCGTATCCACGCAAAACACCACACACATGTGGAAGCTTTGAAATAAACTGTGTATGGTTTCCAACTCATTTGCAAATCACATTTCAAACTCCTTTAAAAGAACCCCGAGCCCGAGTCTAGAACTATCGAGCACGTGTCGAGCATCCGCGAGGGAGACGGTTCTCTCCACATGAACCCGTCATAGCTTGCTAGTGATCCAAAAGCATCAATCTCCCTCATTGATACATAAGGATCAAGAGCAATATAAGGTTCTCAACTCCTTCTCGACATAAAATCATTTTCGACATAAAACACGAAAATAATATTTTTCTAAAACTTTGGGAATTACCACATATCTTAGATATGTCCCAACAATCTTCTCAAAAGCTTAAAATCAAAATAATTATCATTTAAATCGATTTTTAAGAACTTATTCCATAGCATATTTTGGTCGACCGATTTCGGGTTTCGGTCGACCGAAAAACCATAATACAGATTTCTCAGCCTTACGGGCATTATCGGTCGACTGTTACACATTTCGGTCGACCGAAATGTCAGTAATCTGCAAAAACAGATTTCAGAAATGCATTTAGTCATACCCCTAAAATCTTACATTTTTCAACCAAAATGTAAAACAATCATGCAAACACTTGCATTAGATATAAATACACATGCTCAAAGTTTTCAAACCGGATTTTGAATATCAAAATCCTAACTTAAGCAGAGAAATGTATTTATACCAAAATACGGAAAAGAATTTACATAAGGGTTCAAAATCTACATTTGCCCTTATAACCAAAAATCGAAACATGTATAACACCCTATACATGATTCTAAACATGCTCAAACATATATATGTGTGTTAGTACTTCCTTTCTACACTTTTATACAATTTTCCACCTATACATCTAGGTATACAAAATATAGTTTTTCCTAAGTGTTTACAACTAACACTTAACCCCCAAAACTATACCTCAAAAATAAAATAAGCTAATGTCCCTCTTTGGCTCACACTAGCCGCCTAAGCACCCTCGGCCGGTGCTTTACCGCGACTACCTAGATCTGAAAAGAAAGGAAAAAGAGAGCGTGAGTCAAACCGACTCAGTGAACGGCGTCGTTGCATTTTCAAACCAAACGCTCCACGGGCACAACATCTCAAACAAGAGACCACATATATAACCACATATATGTAAACATGTATAAAAACACAAAGCTACATAAAGCAACACACATAGAGACATAAGCTAATAAAATGCATTCGAGCTACTATGTCAATATGTCAAGTTCGCCACCCAACGCAAATCAATTATACCATTGATGCCCATGGATTTTATTAGGGTGAAAATCAATAACCCAACCCAGTTAGTCCTCTCAAGTTTAGTTTAGGTACCCGAATTGACCCACGGTACCAAGGTTTGGTTACCCGCTTCTATGCACATCCGAAGCACCAAACCTACGATAGGAGCGATCTCACGGCGTCTTGTAAGAGATACTCAGTAGCCGCATACCCTCCGGAAGGCACACCCCTGAGCCTCGCACATCGTAGGAACCACCCTGGCCAAGAGTGATCACCCTACGCCTACCGACCTAAATAGAGACATAATTTATTAAGATTAGGACGCACATTGTAACACTCATCTTATCTCTACCCTAGTCGGTAAACCACTCGACTACCTGGTACTAGATGAACATACAACTAATCCGCTCTAATCTTAACATCACCCTACCAAGAGTATCACAAGAGCTAATCCGCACACGCACTCAACCAGGTAGAAATAACCGTTAGGCACACAAGCGTATGTCACAACTATGTTTACTAAAGTGCCACTAGAGCTAAGGTCCGCTCTCGCACCTATCCAAGTAAACAAACCACATCGCTAACCGTTATGCCACACGTAATAAAACCGCCCTACCACATGTATTATAAACCATACATCGCAAGGTAGAACTAATCATGTCAAGCATGTTATACAATTCATTAAAATCTATCAAAGTGTCCACCAAGTATAAGCATACTCAAACACTATCCATAGTAGATTTAAAGAGTACCTATATGCTAAATCACATTAATCATGCTAATCAACCATGTAATGGCAAAATCAACATGAGTATCCAAAATCATTGTTAAGCCCTAACAAGATTTCTACTCATCCACACATGCCATAAACCATATATCAAGCATCATTACACATGTACACACATAATAAAGGCATACACATAGAAAGCAAGCACCGCTCACCAGTGACGGACCCAGAAATTTTGAGCAGGGGTGTCGAAAACTTTCTTTCTCCGGAGCAAACTCCAAAATATGCTTTCTTTCTCCCGCGTCCGCTTTGAAAAAGCTTGAATCATTCTCATTCTTCACTAGAGCACAAACATTACCACCAGTTAACAAATCCGATATTTGATTATCACTTGCAGAAGTTATAAATTGTTTTGACTTTCTCATGTTGATAGTGATTTATCCGACGGGGAATCTGTCGAAGCCGAAGCATTTGACTGAGAGGATTCACACCACCAATTTTTATGAAATATCTTAATATTCTTAATTTTATTACTGCAATTAACGATAAAAAATTGAATCAAATACTACTCAATCAATTAAATCTAAATCAACTTCGAAACAACAAATTCATCAAATTAATAACTAATTAAACACGAAAGTAATCATACCTGCAAACAATCAAACCTTAAAACTCGGACTCGGGAGTCAGTACTTGGCGAGACCCAGTGGTGGTGGCGGAGAGGCGGAGAGCCAAGGTCGGCGAGCCGGATGCGCAAGATTGCGAGCTGCGAGCGTTGTCTGCACGGGAGCCAGATGCGGGAGATTGCGCGCGGCTTCGCCGGAGTGAGACTGCAGCGCTGCGCAGGACGTCGTGGGCGGGGCCCTTGGGGGCGGCGGCCGGCGGGAGAGGAGAAATTAGGACTTGGAAGGGGGGGTGGTGCGCGGGATGGGTAAGTTAAAAAAAAGAAAAGTTACCCTGTTGAGTCGTTGACTGGATGAGGTAAGTACAAAAAAAAAAAAAAAAGGAAAAGGTTTGATCGACGCAGATGGGTTTCGAACCCGCGTCGCGCGTGTGGTAGGCTGCCACTTTAGCCATCGCGCCAAAGAGTAAATACAGTTAGGTGCATCTTTTGTTTTATTTATTCATTATATAAAATAATATTAATATTATATATATATAATAAATATATATACTACTTCCGCCGAAAAGCAGGGGTGTCGCTTGACACCCCTGGTTCTATGCTGGGTCCGTCCCTGCCGCTCACCTCGAGACGAAACCCTAGAATCTCCTACGCTCCAAACCTCGGTCGAATCCGACGAGTTTGGTATCCCCGCGTAGCTCTTGACTCCGGGAGCTCGAATCCGCGATCAATCCAACTCCACGCGCACCAATCAACCAAGAACGAGCTAAGGAACCCAAGAGGGGAAGTTCTCCTCTCACTGGCTCAGAGGAAATGAAGGAATCAACTCGCCCGCGCGTGCCCGACCTGACTTATACCCGTTCGTCCGCACACTTTCGGTCGACCGGTAATAGGTTTCGGTCGACCGAAACCTCTCTGCACAGCATAAACACAATTTAAACTCTACGCGAAACAAAACCTCGCGTACCGACACACGCACACACGTGTCTAGAAATCTCTAACCGAGAATTTCTATCCGACACGCAACCAAGCACGCATCAAACAAAACAAAAACAAAGAAACGGAAATCACGGACCTCACATCAAACATATATCAATCCATATTTTTAGAAAACTTTCAATACAAAAGTTAGAGATTTTGATTAGCATTATAATTTTCATACTAATTTTTTTTAAAAAAAGTTATTTTTAAGTTAGTGTTCTAGAACTACAAATTATTAACAAATTTAAAAACAACGAAAATCATATTACGATAGCATAAGCATACTAAACATATTCTAGTTGTGTTTATTTTGGAATAGTTTTAAAATTATTAACAAATTTAAAAACAACGAAAATCATGTTACGATAACACAAGCATACGAAACATATATCTAGTTGTTTTTCTTTTTGAATAGTTTCAAAATAATAATTGTAAATTTTGATAAAATTAATCATTTTAATGTTAAAAAAAATTTCTAATTTTTTTTAAATAGGTGTTTTGGGACTCTGAAATTTTAATTGGTTAAAAAAATTAAGGTGAAATTGGAAAAATTCAAGAAATTGGACTGTTCAAATAAGCAACTGTTGAAGGAGGGATTGTGGACTTTTACATAGTATAGATTAATTTGGTATCAAATGAGCCTATCTTCCCAGTCCACCCCAGGCAATGCACCCCAATAGACACTTAAACCCAATTCCAAAAGGAAAAAGCTATTCTGCCGATAAGTCATCCAAAAAAAACCCAAATAGTATTTTTTTTTCTGGTATTGGGGTCGGTAAATCACAGCCATCTCCAAACTCCTATTTAAATGTTTACTGATCCAGAGATTAAAAAATAGGCAATTTTGGCGAATCGGGCCCCACCTTAATTGGTTATTGGCGAACAGCGCCCCCTAATTAATTTTGGCCAAATCGCGCCCCTTTACGCTGAAAAATGACCAAAATACCTTTATCTTAGTTTTTCGAGCATAACGTTTTGTATAGTACTCCAAATGAGGTGAAATCGGTCCCGTTCGAAAGATATTTGAATTATCTTTCAAATGTGACTGATTTCATTGCATTTAAGATTTGTACGAGACGTTATGTTAAAAATACCGAATCAGCATCAAGCTGCTACGGTATTGACGCGTCGTTTCCGGTATTTTTTAGTATAACTTTTGAGATAGTCCAAATGAGTACAATGAAACTAGTCCCATTTTAAAAGAGGACCTCAAAGAACTTTCCAACAAGTATAAAATGAATACTAGGACATTCCGGAGAACGCCTGCGAACACCCACGAACACCTGCGAACACTTGCGAACGCTTTTCTACATAACTTTTTGTAGAGAACTCCAAATGAGATGAAATTAGTCTTGTTTGAAATATATTTAAGTTTTCTTTCCAATGGGACTAGTATCACAGTATTTGGAGATACGTACGAGAAGTTATGCCAAAAATACCGAATCTATGTTAAGCTGCTATGGTATTTGACAACATCTCGGTATTGTTTGTATAACGTTTAGTAGAGAGCTCCAAATGAGATAAAATCGGTCCCATCTAAAAGAGGACTCAAATATATTTCTAACAAGTATACAATGAACACTATGACATGTTGACGAACACCTGCGAACACCCGCGAACACCTGCGAACACCCGCGAACACCTGCGAACACTTGCGAACACTTTTCCGTATAACGTTTGGTATAGTACTCCAAATGAGCTGAAATCGGTTCTGTTGGAAAGATACTTGAATTATCTTTAAAATGGGATTGGTTTCACTGAATTTAGAGCTTTGTACGAGAAGTTATATAAAAAATACCGAGCCAATGTCAAGCTACTACGGTATTTGACAGCATCGCGGTATTTTTGTATAACTTTTAGTAGAGAGCTCCAAATAAGATGAAAGTAGTCTCATTTGAAAGAGAATGCAAATAGTTTTTCAACAAGTATAAAATTAACAATATGACATGTGACGCCCCGTTTCCGGGGGTCGGAATTTAGGTGGAAAATATAAATGATATGGGTTGTTATGAGCTAGTACTTCCGAAATACAATACATAAATTTCAAATTATTTAAATACACAGCAGAAAAGCGAAAATACATATTTACATTTTTGTTTATTCCCCAACTAACTCCTGAATCCTGAATCTCGCTCTACGAACGTCGGCGGTCCTCGCAACAACCTGCGGGGAAAGTAGTACCGTGAGTATATAAAAATATACTCAGTGAGTGACCCACCCCGGCAACCCCGCAAGGCAACGGCCAGGGACGCAGTCACACACCCCAAACAACACAAGCAAGCACTCAAACGCATAAGTTACGTGCTAACATTACTCAAAACATACACTTTTCATACTTGTCAAAACCGAATAAAACCAACGAGGAACATAAACATAACCAACAAGGCATGTTCGCATAACAAGTAGCAAGCTTACAACTATAAGCTATCGGCTACTATAAAACAAGCAAGTCATCAACAACCAAGAAGCATGCTTGACATATAATAAACATCAACAACATCATCAAGATATAAGGTAATCGATCACCCAAAACCCAATCCGGTTATGTCGTTATCTTTCTTAAGTCAGCGTGGACTAAACTACCAAACTAGTTAGTCCTCTCATGTTTTATAACGCAACACAACCCTTTTGGTACACGCAGCACCAAGGATCTGGGTCAGACACGGTGCACGTCGCGTCCCCCAGTACCCTACAGCAGGGGCGATCCCTTTTGGCCTTAAGGGAGTTACTTGATCTACCGGCCTTTCCGGAATTGCCGATTCAAGCCTCGCCTGGTCTCGTAGCCGCCACCCTGGCCTCGGGCTGGCCTTAACTACGCCCGCCGGTCTCTCTTCTCTCGAGACAACAAATATGAAACTCCGGCGCCCACATCGTCCCATTTCGATTCCGGTCGATATCCTCTCGACTCACGGGAGAGCGAACCTAGGCGATGCAGTCCAACGAAAGAGCCCACAACAAATATGGGACTCCGGCGCCCACATCGTCCCATTTCGATCCCGGTCGATATCCTCTTGACTCACGGGAGAGCGAACCTAGGCGATGCAGTCCAACGAAAGAGTCCCATCACAAATATTTTCACTTTTCAAATCTAATTAGCGCTCACGTTGTCAATGTCTCAAATCAAAAGCAAGGGTAAGACATACAACGGTTTCCACGCTAATAACATATAACCAAATCCTGATATCACATAAATGAGAAGAGAGTATTTCCGAAACACTCCAAAGCCAAATAATATCACCACATAAATCTTATTAACGCTCACGTTGTCAATGTCCACAATCACAACAATACTCACATTGGGCACACCAATCGCATAAGTACTAGTGATGGACATACAACGGTTCCACGCTAAAATAAGCACCACATCAAACTGGCATGTTTTCATTTTCATATAAACATCATGCTAACCATCTAAGCATGCTCACAAATCATGTATCACATAATCTAGGATCAACCATCCCACATGAAACTCACAACAACATACATGTTAGAATCACAAGATCCATCACAAATCCACGTGCTTTATATCACAAGCATTCAAATAACCGAAAAGTAAAACCCTCTCACGGGTACATACCAAAACATCACAACAAAGATCAGGTGCGAACCCCTTTAAACATGTTCAACTCAAGCCTATCCCTAGTCGGCAACTCCGAATTCACAAGAGAAAGAGAAAGAACACACGAGGGAAGCAACGCACATCACAAAAGTCCGCTCTACTAATGGTATTGCTAGAGCAATCGGCTCGCATACCGTCTAAGTAGGTCAATCACGCGGTCAATACAAGTCACAAGTCATAACGCACCTCTACCACAATACAACGAGTGCAGGCGGCACACGCACACACACGCTGGGTAGGGACAAGTACACGTAGGCGATACAACGGACGTGCAACGTACACAAACATATACCATGAAGAGTATTGATCTAGCAGTCATGCTTTAACACTCTTCTAAATGACGACTAAATCAAAGACACTACAACAGAAATAACTAAAACGCAGACGGCGCTCAAAGTCACTGAGTCAAGTCCAACTCATTCTACATGTCACAAAGTAAACTTTACTACGTAAATGTAAACATGGCAGTCATGCCCTATTACACAGTCAAACCAAAGGAAAGTTGGTAAGTCAATAACACGATAATCATAACATATATGTCAAGCCGACAAACTAACAGATGCCACATCTACCTAGATGTCCGATCAAGTCTTTATAAGGCCGGATGTCACTACTACCAAAGTACTCGTTCAACCACAAGCAAAGGTACTCATTCGAACAAGTTATCACAACGTATGTCAATACCACTAAGTCATTGGTTCATTCACATACTAAGTACTCGCACAAAATAAGCTAACACATCGACACGTGCTAGCATACACACCATGTATATCATTACAACATAATAAAATCAACAAAATCAACATGCAAGTGAGACCGCGGGTTCACTCACCTACGTTCCGGTCTTACCAAACCGAGACCCGACGGACGACGTGAATTCCCGGAACTCAACCTAAAACAACTCCAATAGCGCGTTCACGAAGCCGAGGCGAAGCGACGAAGCATCCGAGTTCTCCGGAGAAGAACGCCGGAAGACGGTCGGCGGCGACTCCAGAAGCGGCGGCGACCTCGGGCGACGACGGCCGGAGCAGCAGCGGCGACGGGCGGCGGCGCGGCCGAACGGGAGCAGAGAGGACGGAGAGGAGATCCGGCGGCTGCGGCGTCCAATCGGCGGCGTGGAGGCTTGTCGGTGACCCAGGTGACGGAGAGAAGCCACGGACGGCGTCGGCGAGCGCGGCGGCGCCGGAATCGACGGCGGCCGAGATTTAGGGCTCCGCGGCCGAGCGCGAGAAACGGCGCAAAATCGAGCGCGAGAGAGAGATGATCAACCAGAGGAGGGAGGAGGAGGGGGAGGCGCGGCGCGGCGACGCGCGCCGGCGGCCGGGCGGCGAGCGCGGGCGCGATCGAAATCGCGAGAGAGAGGCGATCGAGCGTGAGCGAGAGAGAGATGCAGAAGATCGGGCGAGAGGGGCTCGGGCGACCTGGCGAGCCATTTGGCTCACCCGGGGTCAAACGGGCTCGGCTGGGCCGAGCCACATGGCTCGGTCCGCCGGGTCCAGCCCTAAATGGGCCCAAATCAAGCCCAAAACACACCAAATCAATCCAAACAAATCCCTATCAATCCCAATACAAGTCAAGCACCCACAAACCCATAAATCTCTCGAACAAACTCGAAACAAAACCAAATCAAACTCCGCATAAATCTGATTTAAAACAAATAATAATTCACGAAAATCGGAAACCTTACAGGACATATCGGCGAACACCTGCGAACACCGCGAACACCCGCGAACACCTGCAAATGCTTTTCTACATACCTTTTCGTAGAGAACTCCAAATGAGATGAAATTAGTCGTGTTGGAAAGATACTTAAGTTCACTTTCCAATGGGACTAGTGTCGTAGTACTTGGAGATACGTACGAGAAGTTATGCCAAAAATACCGAATCTATGTTAAGCTGCTACGACATTTGACAACATCTCGGTATTTTTAGTATAACTTTTAATAGAGAGCTCCAAAAGGGATGAAATTAATCCCATTTAAAAGAGAACTCAAACAGCTTTCTAACAAGTATAAAATTAACACTATGACATGTTGACGAACACCTGCGACACCCGCGAACATCGTCGAACACCCGCGAACACCTGCGAACACCCGCGAACACCTGCGAACACTTACGAACACTTTTTCGTATAACTTTTGGTATAGTACTCCTAATGAGCTGAAATCAGTTCTGTTGGAATTATCTTTAAAATGGAACTGGTTTCACTGAATTTAGAGCTTTATACAAGAAGTTATATAAAAAATACCGAACCAATGTCAAGCTGCTACGGTATTTGACAGCAACTCGGTATATTTGGTATAACTTTTAGTAGAGAGCTCCAAATGAGCTGAACCTAGTCCCATTTGAAAGCGAACTCAAATAGCTTTCCAACAAATATAAAATTAACAATAGCACATATCGGTGAACACCTGCGAACACCGCGAACACCCGCGAACACCTGCGAACACTTGGGAACGCTTTTTTACATAACTTTTTGTATAGAACTCCAAATGAAATGAAATTAGTCCCATTTGAAAGATATTTGAGTCCTCTTTCTAATGGTGCCATTTTAACTATATTTGGAGATACGTACAAAAAGTTATATAGAAAAGAGTTTGCAGGTGTTCGCAGGTGTTCGCGGCCTCGCGGGTGTTCGCAGGTGTTCGCGGGTGTTCGCAGGTGTTCACCAGCATGTCATAATGTTCATTTTATACTTATTAGAAATCCGTTTGAGTCCTCTTTCAAATGGGACCGATTTTATCTCATTTGGAGCTCTCTACTAAAAGTTATACAAAAAATACCGAGATGCTGTCAAATACCGTAGCATCTTAATATAGATTCGGTAGTTTTGACATAACTTCTCGTACGTATCTCCAAATGCTGTTATATTAGTTCCATTGGAAATAGAACTTAAATATCTTTCAAAAAAGACTAATTTCATCTCATTTGGAGTTCTCTACAAAAACTTATGTAGAAAAGCGTTCGCAAGTATTCGCGGGTGTTCGCAGGTGTTCGCGGGTGTTTGCAGGAGTTCGTCTGAATGTCCTAGTATTGATTTTATACTTGTTGGAAAGCTCTTTGAGTCATCTTTCAAATGGGACCAGTTTCATCTCATTTGGAGCTATCTACGAAAAGTTATACTAAAAATACCGAAACGCCGTCAAATACCGTAGCAGTTTGATGCTGATTCGGTATTTTTGACATAACTTCTCGTACAGAGCTCTAAATGCAGTAAAATCGGTCCCATTTGAAAGATAATGCAAATATCTTTCAAATGGGACCGATTTCAGCTCATTTGGAGTATTATAAGAAAAGATATGCTCGAAAAACTAAGATAAAAATATTTTGGTCATTTTCTAGCGTAAAGAGGCGCGATTTGGCCAAAATTAATTACGAAGGACGCTATTCGCCAATAACTAATTAAGAGGGGCCGATTCGCCAAAAATGCCAAAAAAATATTGTTAGGACTGATTTTGCTCATTCCAAAACCCCTATAAAATGTTACATAAGGGCAAACTGCCGATAGGGGTTTTGGATAACCCAGCCGTCTCCGACTCCAGTTAGTTTTTGCATTTGCAGAACAAGAACAAGAACAAGAATTAGACGCAACAGTAGCAGCTTTCGCAGCAAACCATGATCCCCTCTCGCTTGTCTTCTCCATTTCCAGCGCTCGGTTGCACGAATCTCGGTGGCCCTTATCGCCGCCCCTACAACCACCGCTTCTGCTTCTTCCGTCGACGACGTCCCAGCTCATTATCATCCTGCTCCCGCGTCCGCTGCTCCGGCGGTGAGCTCGTCGCATCCACCACCGAAGCTGCCAGAGAAATTTGAGGGCTCCGACGCCGAGAAGCTCTTCGAGGTCTGTTTGCTTCTTTTTCACACTCCGAGAAGCTCTACAAGTCGCCCTAGCCTAGAGTCGCTTCTTAGTGTGATTCTTGGTTTGATCGTAGAGCGCGTTTGGTTCAATAAATTGCAAAATTTCCATGGGAATCACATTAAAGGAATCCCTATTTCAGGTATTAATTTACCGTGAATGTTCGGTAAAGAAGTTATCATGTGGACAATATTGCTGGGATTTTGGATTACCACATCTCCCATGGAAACCTAAATTCATAGAAACGTGAGCAAATTTTGTACCCACGGAAATGTTGCATTACCGTCACTTTGGCGAACCAAATATGGGACTTCCATCATGTAAAATTTCCGCGAATCCTTTCAAATAAGTTGATTTTTCTGACCTATCAGTTTTTTTTTTTCTTTATTTGCTTCTTGGAAAGATTAAATATTCTTGTTGTATGCTTTGTAATATTCGGCAAAAAATGACTTGCAGAGGTTGAAGGATGCGGAGCGACAACGAATTGAAAACTTAGAGAAGATTGAGAATAAGGTGAACTTGCAGTTAGAAAGGCAACTTATTATGGCGTCGAATTGGAGCAGGAAATTGTTGACTTTGCAAGGAAAGTTGAAGGGAACAGAATTGGATCCCGAGAATTCTCATAGAATTAGTTTCAGTGATTTCTGGAGACTTCTTAATTCAAACAACGTTCAATTTATGGAGTACTCAAATTTTGGCCAAACCATATCTGGTATTTTTCGTAATCCTGTAATTGTATTTATGTACCTTGAATTTGATGCTCTATGTTCAGCTCATTAATAGTAGAAGAATGAACCTTTTGTATTGGCATGTTGTAAGGGGAGGCAGTGTAGAATACTTAATAGGTGAACTTAGTGAAGCAACATATATGCGTGCAATAGCTGTGGACTTTTATCCTTAGGTCAGGGGTTGATCTTAGATGAAAAAGAAAATTCAGGGTTAGTCTAATTGTGCAGTGTTACTTGATCAATTATTTCCCTTTAAATAAAAGTGTTATATTTTTCATAATTCCTGGAAATGTTTTTAGAAAATTGGATCCGAACTGCCCAACATATGAAATGTATAGATTGTTGTAATTCTGATGGGCTGATGTGAATTTTGTCAAACACATACACTTCTTGCATCAAGACTAAGCTATCACCGGCCAACTGGTACTTAGATTCTTCTAGCATTGGTAGCTTCCGCAGCAGAGCAGGCTGGCCTAGCTCGTACAGTTTTACATAACTAGTTCAGAGGCACCGTGTAGCACACTTTCAAGTTGAGGAGCTTCTGAGCACATTTAATAAAATTTTGAG
Source organism: Xerophyta viscosa (assembly GCA_002076135.1). Taxonomy (NCBI): domain Eukaryota; kingdom Viridiplantae; phylum Streptophyta; class Magnoliopsida; order Pandanales; family Velloziaceae; genus Xerophyta; species Xerophyta viscosa. Next base: position 1,119,876 of record MJHO01000070.1, read on the forward strand.
GCCTTGAGGGACCAATGTTGTCAAAGGCGCAAGGCGCAAGGGTGGTCCCGGAGCCTAGGCGCAAGGCGCGGCGCAGGCCTTATTAAGGCAAGGCGCGCTATTTCCTTAGATATAAATATCTCCATAAAAAATATAAATTTAAACCAAAATTGTCATAGAGAAGATCAGAACAAGCCTATTAGCAAAGATCTAACACACAACAAAATACACAGATAAATTTCTTACATCATTTTTAAGACTCTTAGCTCTTAACATATGTACAACTTGCTAATTACCTCTAAATTTTGCGGAAGTTAGCTTATTGATGGATTCTGGACAAGTCATATTGGAAAAGCACATAATCACATCACATGAATATGTTGACTCAAAGTCTCAAAGTGTGAAAAAATGATGAATAGCTAGCTCGTTTGGAAATGTTCACATGATGAACATGTTCATTATGAAAAACTAGCTCGTCTGGAGCCTCTTGACTATGATGGACATGTTCACATGAACATATTTACTCATAGTCATATGAACAGCAAACTTGTCTGGCTCTTTTTACCTAAAAAAATGCTCAAATTATCGGAAAAATAATTAGGATTTAAAGCACAATCAGGAGAAAACAAAAAGAAAGTAAAAGTAGGAAAATTGGAAACCAAATTTAAAATTAGAAGATCGCATTGCCCCCGAGCTCCGGAGATAATATGAAAAAGAAGGAAGCAAAAAAGCAGGAAAAATCGAAAACGAAAAGAGGAGCTTGATATTTGAGGAGGAGATGAAGATGATAAGATTCAAGAGAAAACCTTTATCTTTTGAGTTCGGTTGATTCTTCTAGATGCAGACCTGCGGTTGATTCTTCTCCAGCCTTCGCCGTCATCTTCCAATCCAGCAGGCGTGTTGCTAGTGAGAAAAATTAGGATTTTTTTTCTTATTTAGCCCACTGTAGTGACCAGGGAGCTCTTATATGAGCTGAACGGTAAGTTCTGATGGCTTAATTGCGCTCACATGGTTTATAAATGGGGCCTGTTCACTAGGCGTGATAAGGTTGCGCCTAGTGAACGGGCGCCTTGCTTTGTTCTTGGCGGGCGCAGATTCGTATGGCGCGCCTCGCAAGGCGCGCCTTGGCATGCCTATAACAACACTGTGAGGGACCAATTGTGTATGTTTGCCTAACACTAAGTAGTGTGTCTATTTTAGTAACCATACTGATGTGGTCATTTTGGCTATCTGCTGTGAGCCTGGGAAGTTATGTGAGTGAACTGTTGTTTATTTTATTTAGAACTTCCAATCACAACATGGGAAGTCAGTAAGGAGATAACTCTCAGTAAGAGCTCATATTTCTGCTTGGTCTGCGTGACTTTGTTTATGTCTAATGCAATTACTTAGAATTCTTCGAGGTAAAAAACTGTATTAACTGATCTTATTATGCTGGATATGCACACTTGTCATCTGTAATCTGCTCATGTGGTTCATGGTTTGCTCACTTTTCAGTTTTATGTATCATTAATTTTGTATTTACAGTAGTTTACTGTTCATTATATATGGAGTTTTGGATAATGTTCATGTGATGTGATTGATTTACTTTTGTATATGAGCTGTTACTATCTAAGCTAATAACCACATTTTCGGTATTCTGCAGTTATATTACCGCATTATAAAGATGAAAACGAAGGTGAACATAATGGAAATAACAGAGAGATAGTATTTCGCCGTCATATTGTTGACCGGATGCCTATTAACTGTTGGAATGATGTCTGGCAAAAGTTGCACCAGCAACTGATAAATGTTGATGTCATCAATGTGAACCCTGTTGGTGCGGAAGTATACTCCAGTGTTGCAACCGCTGTTGTTTGGTCAATGCGATTTGCATTTTCAGTTGTGTTGTATCTCTGGATTGATAGAATGGCAAGACCTATTTACTCCAAATTAATACCTTGTGATCTCGGTGCTCCCGAGAAAAAAGCAAGAGAGCCCATTAAACGTCGTGCACTTGGATCTTTAGGCAAAAGTCGGTAAGTGCCTACATGTGTCTCGGTATGTGTTGTGTTCAGTAATCTAATTTGCTTTTTTAAGCTTGCTTAATATATTGTTTTAGCATTATATGTTTCACACTTCCATCCAATTATTTAGCTTCCACTCGATTTCTACTTCTGGATAACAACCGAAAAGAACATTTAAGCAAAAAAAGGTTAATCAGACTTCTCATGCTTTCTCATAGAACTAATGTGAACAATTAACACAACCACCAGAACGAACTGGGCGTCTGCATTTGCATATGCAAACAGTAGGGTGTTCGAATTCTATATTAGTATCCTCATGCTTTGAAGTTTTTTTTTGCTCGAATTCTATGCTATATCTTATATGCGATGTTTGGATTTTGGTCACACTGCTCTCTGGGCATTTAGAGCTTTTTAAAATGTCCATAGGTCTATAGTTGTTCTTGTTTTTCCATGATCTTTTGAAAGGCCTTAAGAAGTTCTACTGATGAATTAGCCTCCACCACCAGTTTCACATCCAATTATTTGATCACACAAATGCTTCTATAATATTCTAAGTAGGAGTGCTAGTGATCATTCTTCACTTCTACGTCTTTAGAACTGTGAAGAAAATGGACGTAACAGGTTGATTCAGGATTTGCATAGTCTTATAAATTTGGTGGATTAGAAAGAGGATTTTGTGTTTAGTTTATTTATAGCTTGGAATGGTTTGGCATATGCTTTTTGGTGCAGTATTCTCCAGCTTGTTCCCGATTGTTTTACGGCGGATAGATATACATGGGAGGGTAGACATTCTAAGTTTTAAATTGCTTTTTTCCCTCTTTTATGTTAATGAAGCAGAAAGTGATTGTTCCACATAGTTCAATGGCCTTGATAAAGTTGAAACTTGCAAAATTGCTTCCAGGGCAAAATTTATATCTGCTGAAGAAACTACAGGTGTCACATTTTGATGATTTTGCTGGCCAGGAGTACATAAAAAGGGAATTACAGGAGATAGTAAATATCCTTCAAGAATGATGAAGAGTTCCAAGATAAGGGCATCTACTGCCCAAAAGGAGTTCTACTGCATGGGCCACCTGGTACCGGAAAAACTCTTCTGGCTAAAGCCATAGCTGGTGAAGCAGGTCTTCCTTTCTTCGCTGCAAATGGAACTGATTTTGTTGAGGTTTGAACCGACAGATTAAACTGCTGGCTAAAGCTATTATTACATTTTATCGCTGGCTAATCAGTCAGAAATTCTGTATGGCATGACATTACCTGCATATACGTTCATTGTGTAAATTGTGCTAGCTGCCATTTACTTTATGACATTGAAGCTTATAATATCAATAAGACCATAGCCCAATTAATGGTGCATCTGTACTTGCAGATGTTTGTGGGTGTTGCAGCTGCTCGTGTGAAGGATCTATTTTCTAGTGCTAGATCATATGCTCCATCTATTATTTTTATTGATGAGATTGATGCCATTGGTAGCAAGCGTGGTGGACCTGATATCGGTGGGGTGAGTTAACCTACTTGCCTTAGTCCTTGTAACTGCACCCGTATGTAGATCTTATGTTGTGTTATCGTTTCTCATATTCCTTCATATGCTATCTTGGAACATGAGAAGCTTTCTTGGACTAGTTAGGATTGTCGAACTCGTGGGAAGTGTCCGACACTGGGGTGTCAACTATTTCCATGTTTTTAGACAATCCTTGATGGATTATATCCAAGCACTCTCACCTATTTGAAGTGCCGGATATGTGTGCAATAGGTGCGGCAAGGTAAATCAGAGTCCGACTAACATAGGTTAAAACAGGTTGGCAAACATTTTACATATTGTTGTAGACTTGTCAGGTTGAAGAATAACTTATTCAAATGATAGGAACTATCTAATTTAATTGTAGGTATCCCTATTGATCATGCACGTTTGGCATGGATCTTACATATGTTTTCTATATTGTCATCTATTCTGCTTCTGTTTTTCTTTTTTCTTAAGATAACGAGGTAAAAACAATTCTTATGCATACTATAGAATTTAAATCTCTTAAAGTTGAAATTTCTAATTTGGAGGACAGATAAGCTTTCCCCATGCCCAAATGAGTATATCTTCCATAAACTACTTACTGCATGCTCAAAGTAATGCCCTTTTGATGACCCAAAAAAAAAGTAATGCCCTTTTAAAAAATAATTATAATAAAGAGTAAGCATTTCATAATCCTAACTCTACAATGAACAAGTCTCTGGTTCAAGCTTGCAATTTTGCGTTCTTAATACAGGGCGGTGCTGAGAGAGAGCAAGGCTTACTTCAGATTTTAACAGAGATGGATGGTTTCAAAGAGTCAACATCACAGGTAACATGTTTACTTCTATTTGTTTATAATTACAGTTTTTAACTTTGGTCACTGAAATGTTTGCTAATTAGCATTGGCGTAAATGACTTGATTTTCAGGTTTTAGTTATTGGTGCTACAAACCGATTGGATATATTAGACCCAGCATTACTAAGGAAAGGCCGCTTTGACAAAATAATACGGGTTGGGTTGCCTTCAAGGGATGGAAGATTGGCAATACTACAGGTATATTCTGTATGTTCATTAAGTAAATTTCTTAGGCCAGGTGATGCAGAATTTGATGAGCAGCTTGTCCACCTGGCAGGTCCATGCTAGAAACAAATATTTCAGATCTGAAAAAAAGGACATGCTTCTCCAGGAAATTGCTGATCTTACAGTTGATTTTACTGGAGCAGAGCTGCAAAATATATTGTAATTTCATGCAAAATGTGTTTGCTATACCAAAACCTTAATAAAAGGATTTTCTTATCATTATGGAAATTCATCAGGAATGAAGCGGGAATTTTGACTGCTAGAAAGGATCAAGACTACATTGGGCGAGAAGAACTGTTGCAAGCCTTGACTAGGGTATGCTCTAGATTATGTCTATATAATAGTTCCATCTTATCAGCATAGTCATTTAGGTCATACAACTATTTTGTTTTATCTTATTATATTTCTATCTCTTTTTTTTGGCGTAAATAACCTCATTTTTTGCTAAATTTGAAAATATTTTTGTAGCAAAAAGGTACCTTTGAAACAGGCCAAGAAGATAGTAAAGCAGTTCCAGAGGACTTGAAACTTAGGTTGGCATACAGAGAAGCAGCTGTAGCTGTTCTAGAGTGTTGCTATCCAGACCAGTACCGCCCATTTACTGAGGCTAGTGGAACAGCCAAAATTTATTTCTTCAAAAATTCTACTAATCTAATTTGCTTAGAGGCATTTCTGTTTATTGTAGACTGATATTAATTCGATTCGCAACAAACCGAATATGCGTTACGCTGAAGCTTCAGGAAGAGCCTTTTTAAGGAAATCTGACTATGTCAACTCCATAATACGAGCATGTGCACGTAAGTACATGCCATGTTGCTCTCTTTGTTAATTATTTTCCAAGTTCCAGTTTATCATTTTTTCATATAATAATTTTTTTTTCAATTTTGCCGGTCTCCAGCTAACGTTATGTCATCTGCTAAATTCTTGCACTGTAAAAACCGGTTAGATAGGACCTTGTCGTTAGAAAATTCAGGCACTTGCTATCTTTGCTGAAATCAGACACCACGAATGTTCTCTCTTCTTTTTCTAGTTCATAGTATTTCAAGTGCAAGGTACGAAAGGAATATATCTTAAAACATGAGGTATTTTTGTTTATTTAATTTTCTTTACACTTTCTGATATTGGAAGCAGCATTCTGAAATTTGTTCCTCATTTATTAACACTTATTTCTGTGGGTATCTCTTTTATGATTTTTGAGTGCATGCACCGTCTACTTGGTCAACTATCTGCACATTCCATCTCCTCTTTCTGCAAATATCTCAAAACATGGCTTTGATCTGCTTAAATTTGTTCCTCATCTATTTTCCTTTTACACTTACTATCTACTGATGCCAAGTTTCTTTTGGGTAGAGATATAAATATATTAGGAAATGGATTGGGCCTTTCGCAATAGGTGAACTGAATTCTCTGTCATGTGTTTTGAACTTATAACATGGGTATAAAGCTTACTGCTACTGTCGATATTTTATTCAATTTGTAGCTGATTAATGGTGTCATTAGATAAAACTATTTAACGTTGTTAAAAACCCACTTTTGGGAAATGGATTAGATAACTGACGGTGCTTGCTCTTAAAATAACTATTCTGGAGGTGCTCAGTGCTTTCCATAAAAGGCAAATTATTCCTGTCTCCGAAGATTAACTTACTCTAGCGTTTAATTATATTCCTCATATGGTAAATTATATGCCTAGAATATGGGGACATGCAGAGTTCGTAGAACCCTACGTTTAGTGCTGAATGTGTTAGCTAACTATTACGTTCATGTTATTATGAACAGTTCAAGTTACAAGTATACCCTGACAGAAGATGCTCATATTCCTTAGTGTAGCAACAGGTTTTTCTACTTGTATATTAAATTTTAGTGTCAGTTTGTTCCTTCCATATCTAAGATATGCTGTTTTATTAGTACTGTAGAGAATCATCAAGGTAATGTTTCTTTGATTTCAACAGCTAGAGTAATTGAGGAGGAGATTTTTGGGATTGAGAACTTGTGCTGGATTTCTGCAAGGGCGACATGGGAAGCTGCCAAACGTGCAGAAATTTTGATTCTTCAGACAGGGATGACAGCATTTGGGGATGCATACTACAGGAATGCGGGCGATCTTGTTTCAAATGTATGATTGATAGTGCAGAACTTCTTCTTCTTCAAGCATCTTCTTGACATCAGCGACTAACCTTTTACTTTGACCATATGTACATGTCTTAACACACCAGCTAGCTGCAAAGCTGGAAGATCTGAAGAGTGAGTACATGCGTTTTTCGGTAGAGAAGTGCAGATCTACGTTGAGAGAATATCGTTCAGCAGTGGAGACAATTACAGGTGTGGTGCAAATTAAAGGGAAGATGAGATTGCATGCTTTGTCTTTGTTGATTGTATGAATGCCCTGCTGACACAATTTTGGTGCTCTAGATCTTTTGCTTCAGAATGGAGAGATAAAGGCAAATGAAATTTGGGATATATACAGAAGATCACCAAGAATTCCTCAGGTATTAGTTCGGATGACTGATGCCAATCTGTTCATGCTAGCTCAGGTGTTGAGCATACATAGCCTACGCAAGTTCCATCAGAAGTGTAGATTTTATTTTTTATTTTTTTTTTTTTTTTGTGTGTTTGTGTGTGTGTGTTTATGCATGACTTTTTTTTTGTCTATAACTGCATATAAATGCAGGTATATCGTTGACATATTTCCTAATTCAACTACAAGTACTAATTAGCTCTTTTGTCTAACAGTGCTGTTATCTCATTTTCCCTCTGTTTATATTAAGCAAGATCCTCTTCCTAATCCCTAACATCCTCCTCTTAGCTTCTTCCCTTCTATTCACCTCTTATATTTCTCTGTCTCCTGTATTCTGCTGTATTGCCTACTCATACCGCGTTAGCTCTTACATTGAAGCTTAAGTAGGGCTAAGCATTACCAGAACTGACCTTAAAACCCGACCCAACCCGACCCGAAAAAATTTGAAATTTCGGGTTTGGTTTGGGTTAGGTTAATATTTGAAGAGATTCGGGTTAAATATTTCGGTTCAGGTTAAAACGTGCAAATTCGGGTCGGGTCGGGTTATACCCGAAATTTCAACACATTTAATAATATATATCAATAGTTAGTTATTAATTATTGGTTCATTCACCCCAACAACCCGCCCCCTTCTTCCTCCCCAAATTCAACCTAAATCAAACCCTTTTCCCCTCCCCCAAATTCGTACCAGCTCGGCCGCTCCGCTATTCCGCCACTCCCGGCAAGCCGCGATGCTGCCAATTTTTAGTTCTCTGGATTCCTCTAGCTTGGCGTCCCCATCACCACCGGTTTGCGGGTCAATCTTTTTCATTTTTACTTGAATGATTCTCATACATATGTTGATTTTAAATAGGGTTTGTGATCTCTCCTTCTTAATTTTACTTGGAGAAAGGCGTTCCTTCCTCCCTTGGTAACTGATGATGTATGTGGGAGTAATTGTTCCTGTGTTGATCGTCGTCCTCTAGTGCCGATTTCAGAATTGCATTAGGGCTTCTATTCGATTTCATTCATTCATTTTGAGAAGTTCCATTAATTTGTAAAAAAGAACGGAATACCTCACAAATTGTTCAACTTTTGTTTTTGTTTTTATTATTTTTTGTTTAACTTTAGCTTTATGAATATTGCAGTTACAATTTCAGTGCTTCTGTACAGATATTTGGTGTTGTGGATTCATGTAATTTTTTATCTTTATTTTTCGTTAAAAAACTTTCAGAAGTTCTGTTTGACTGTAAATATAATTATTGGTTGCTTTATTATCTTTTAAATTGATGGATTTTTGGGAGTGCAAATTCGGGTCGACACGAACTCAACCCGAACCGACCCGAATTTATTCGGTTTGGGTAGGTTCGGGTTTGCATAAATTCGGTTCGGGTTGGCCTTATTAAGTTCTGGTCGGGTCGGATCTATTCGGGTTGACCCGAATGCTCAGCCCTAAGCTAAGGATACCTCCAAATAAATATATTGTGCTTTTCTCATCTTTTTCTCCATTCCCTTAACATAGTTTAAGCATCCTGCTGTAGTAGTATAAGCAGTTTAGCTTCCTCATCAACTGATTGTTTGATGAACTTAATTTTTCATAGATGCAAGTAATAAGATTTTGAATGTTACTGCATGAATGAATGTCCTATGAAAAGTACTTTCTTGTTCTTATCTAAAGACTTTTTTTTTGGTGATTGATCTTTTAGCCACCTGTAAGTCCTGTCGATGAGTTTGGTGCACTTATTTATTCTGGAAGATGGGGAATTCATGGTATTTCTCTCCCTGGAAGAGTTACCTTTTCACCAGGAAATGTTGGATTTTCCACCTTCGGGGCACCCAGACCATTGGAGGTACACGATGTTGCATTATAAAAATTTTATCTATTTGAATTTTTTCAGCTGACTCTGCAATTATTACTTCAAATAGACGCAGATTTATCAGTGACCAGACATGGAAAATTTAATGATGTTTATCTGCGACCAAAAGAAGAATTTTCAGGACATAAAAGAAGAGGTTTCCAAGCAAATCGAAGAAGATAACGAACAACCACAACTTTTGATGGCTGATCACTTTATCTGAGAGTTGCTTATGTGTAGCCGGTATAGTTTCAATGCTCACCTCACAGTATTTGTTTTATGTAAAGAATATAACCGATAACTGTAGAAACGGATCAAAGAGTGAAATTGGTTAAATGAGAGCAAGGTCAAAAAAAAACTAGGGAACAGTTGGAATTAATAACGAAGAGCAACTAATGATCTTACAATGGATATACTATTCTAAATGCTTATTCCTCTTGTATTTTGATGATTTTATTGAATTCCAGAATAGTTCTTTAAAAAGGATCGATTCTTCAAAAAGATTTACGTAATGTTAGGTTAGGCTAGAGGTATCATTTGGATAGGAGTGGATTATGGAAAAAGTGAACAAAGATTTTACATCTTTGTAATAAAACAAAGCAACCATGTGAATATATACCTTCCTATGAAAAGTGAATCATGCACAGCCTTTTTTTCTCTTTTTTTTGAAGTCATCTTTTTTTTTTTTTTTTTTTTTTTTTTTTAAGGCAGACATGAGTTCTGAATGCAGAACTTTAGAATAATCATTTGCAAAGGAATTTGGATCAAATCTTTGTGCTTCACTTCTAGGGGCAGCTAATCATCCTGCTTGTGCAGGCTTAAGATTGCTATTGGAGAAGCTTCTCCTCATTGGCAAGTTGGATAAAGTAGTGCCCCATCAATAATCATCAGAATATTCTCAGCTATTACTGTGGAGAAGGTGAGGATTCGAAAGTGTTTCTTGAGCACGCGCTTCGGAATGTGCCCAGGATGAGAAAAATAATGATTTACTTGCAAGTGATTTACTTTCAGATGAAAATAGAAGTCCATTATGTCCGCCGACCAGCAAACTTGCTCGAACTTCACTGATCAATGATCATATACGTATGTTCCTTGGCCACTTCAACATTTGGTTATTCATATGTGCTTTTATTTTTTCTGCTCAGCAAAAGTAGTAGCCGCTGGAAGCAAGACACTTCTTATACTCTCAGGTTTTGTATGCTACTACACTGGCGGGGTTGCGTCTCGTTTCCCTTTTAACTCATGGTTAGAACTTTAGAACAATTTTGAAAAAGGGACAAGTATTTGGTATGGTCATCAACTTCCTGAGACTGTAAATTGCTTGACGTAATGGAGAATTACACCACATACAGTCTTAAACTCATAATGAGTGGTATGAGTGGTTTCATAATCTCCACCATTTATTTTCATTTAGTAAAATCTTTTGCATCCATCCGTTATTGTTGAATTAAACTCAATGTATCCATCTTTATTTACATTTGGTAAAATCTTGGTGCTCGATATATTTGAAACCGTCTTTATAATTCGCCAATTTAAAGCTATTTTTTCTTAACCATCTCATACCTATATTTTACGTGGCTTTTCATAAAAATTAGAGATCTTAGGTATACGCGCCCGCCCTTGGGTCGATCGGCAGACGTGTGCTTTGTGAGCCGTGCGTCCTGAGCTCGATCTGAATGGTGTTCTAAAATGGGGATGTGTCTGGAGCTGCGTGTTTACAGTAGTCACGGAAGAGCTGGTGGTTGGATAACTTTCATTACTCCATATCTTATTTGGAGGTAGATGTCATGCTAAAATTTTATTCTCCTGCACATATCTAGTTCTAAAATAATTCTATAGATGTGCGTAGAAAATTGTGATATACAAGTTAGCGGAGAATTCAGGGAGAGGTTTCGCCTCGTTATCTTAAAAAAAAAAAAAAAAAGGAACAAAGAGATCTTAGGTATACTATCATTCATGAGTAGGTTTTTTTGAGTAGTTTGATTCGTATGGATATTTTGAGTATTTAATTCTTATGTTTGCGGAAGCGAATTGTTGCTTCGGATTTGTGCTCACGTTTCTTTGCGATGCTCCAAAAACCTGTTAGGAAAATACTGTTTGGCCCGATCAATTAACCCGATCCGCTGCCCGAACGCGTAGGAAACGCGTTTCCCCACGTGGCGAAACGCGTTTTCCTGCGTTGTGAAACGCGTTTCGCCACGTGGGGAAACGCATTTCCCACGCGTTCGGGCCACGGATCGGGTTAATGGGTCGGCTTAACAGCATCACCCAACCTGTTAACGATCAGAATCGTCCTTTTGCTATTGCTCCAACTTGAGGATGTTCATATAGTCGTATGGACTAATACATATTGGGCTCGGCCCATTAGGCGACCTATTGGCCAACAGCTGTTATAACAAGTTTGATGCTTAAAAAAAATAGGCCCCTTATGTATAACATTTTTCACAATTTCTTTTTTTTTTTTTTAAATATATCTAAACCGGAGGGGGCGCCAACTGCATAAACCAGGAGATCCGCTTCGCGAGCTGAGATCCAAATCCAATCCAGCCCTTCCATGTGTTCCTCCTATTCAATCACTACTTCGATCTACACATGGGTGTTAGATTACAGCTCGTGGTTTATATTTTAACTAGTGGACAAGATACCTGCGAAGCAAACATATTAGAAATTACTTTTAAAATTTATAATTAGAAAATATATTAATTTTCTCAATATCGATCTATTTTCTATTATATTTTTTCTTAGAAGAAAAAAAAAAAAATTCTAAAGAGACCTAAAAACATAATTCACAAATAAAGTATAATTTAAAAGAAAAATGCTAAAGAGCACAACCCATTAACCCGAATTTCGTCCGAACGCTTGGAAAACGCGTTTCACCAAGTGATAAAACGCGTTTCGCCATGTGATAAAACGCGTTTTCTCACGTAGGAAAACACATTTTTCACGCGTTCGGACGAATAATCGGATTAATGGGTCGGGTTCTGTAGCATTACCCAATTTAAAAATCATATGGAGAATATTTAAAAAAAAATAAACGATTTTATAATTTTTTATGAAAATATAAACCACAGTATTATAACTACTATATATATATATATATATATATATATATATATATATATATAAACTTACAGAACATGTATTAAGAACAATTTGTTTAGTTATAGTTTTTTTTTTTTTAATTATTTACATATAGTATATTATAAATAATTTAATTTAAATTAAAAACTGTATTTGGTAAAAATAACTTATTCACATATTAAATCTAAATTTGGCTTATAAAAATTTAGAGGGAGCTTGTACAGATTTATTATATTGATTACCGTTTATTATGTAGTTCGTAAATTATAGATGTAGAATAATAATTAGTTTAAGTGTAAGCTACAATGGCAATCAGACACCCACTTTAAATTTTACTTAAGAATAGGGTCTGCAACCCGTCCAGACCAAAGACCGAACTCTCTCGATAACTAGGACCGTGGACTGGACCCAAATAAGGCTGGTTCGGTCTAGACCAGTTTAGACTGGTCCGCGGTCCTCACCTCGCCAGCGCCGAGTGGCACAGCATGGTTTGCTACGCACCGAGCCGCTACATGTAGGACAATCGGCTCGAGGATGATTGGTGGTGACGGCCACAAGCTTGAGGGCGTGGGATCGACGATGGCGTAAGAGATTGGGCGGCGGCGGCAAGTCCGAGATGCAAAGTCTTCCGCCGTCAGAGGTAATGAAATCAATAGCTTCGGAGACGGCACGTAAGTGCGGCGACTGGCGAGGAGGTGTGATCAAGGGCGAGTAAGGTCTAGCTGAGCTTGTATGTGATCCTTGAGAGAGAGACGACAGCATTGACGAGGAGACAGGGAGATCGAGAGAGAGGGAGAGGGAGGGCAAGGGCTGCTGAGCCGTTGTGGCTGGGAGGAGATAGAGATGAATAGGGCCGCTCGGTCCAAGTGGATTAGTAACACTAGTCCATGCGCCAAAATTAGACGGCCTTGCGTTAAACCGGTCCTTTGTCTGTGCGATTTTTGGATCTTGGATCGGACCTGACCAAGATTCGAATATTGTCATTCTAAGGACCGCGACCTGAACTGAAGTGCAACCGGTCCGGAACGGATCGGACTGAACTGACTGGTCCGTTCCGATTTTTCGGTCCGGACCGATATATACACACTCCTACTTAAGAACTATGAAAAAACTACTCTACCAAAGTATAATTTATTACTTAAATTTATATTATTCTAAAATTCACTATTTATAAGCTACTTAACAAATTACAAAACCAAACACATTATATATTTTTAAGATTTATGTCTTACATTTTGAGCGTGATAATTAGGGATGTTCATCCGGTCCGGATCGGACCAAACCAAACCGGTCCGGACCGAAGACCGAATTGATAAATTGGACCACGGACCGAACTGCAAAAGAACCGGTTCGGTAACCGGACCGCTAAATAGCTGGGCTGAATCAGACTTAGATCAGTTTGGACCGAGTGGGTATCAATGCATTCTGGACTGGATTAGTTCGCGAAGCGAGCTGAGATCTGAGAAGTTAGTGGGCTGGGCTAAATTGAAATGCCGAAACAAGCTTGGGTACGATGAGCATCAATCAATCATGGGCTGGACTAGTTCGGTCCGCTGTCCGATTCAGGGTTTATCCGGTCCAGGATCAGACCGGATCGAAGACCAAATACAGGTCTCGTCCTGGCCCGTGACCGGGACCAAATAGTAACCGGTCCTATTTTTCGATCTAGACCGGTTTATACACACCCCTAGTAACTATGCTGCCACATTTAACCCTAATTAAGTATGATCTTTATGGCACCACCTAAATATATTAACGTGTTCTAGTGTAAAATTATATAAACTTGCAAACACTTAAAAGCTTTAGAATCTAGGACGTCGAATGCCACTTATATATTTATCAACTTCATAAACTATAAGGGGATTTGGTACATAATAATTCGATTTTCTAAAGTTGATAAAAAGAAGAAAAATGCTGGTCTCCTTACTGCACCATCAAAATCTGATAATTCAATAACTCGCGTAATTAAAAAATAAAAATATTTTAGGAGTATTTTTGGTAAAATTTTTAAAATAAAATTTGGAAAATTTGAACAATATCTATAATTTTGTGTTAAATTTTTTTCGAAAAATATTTATAAATACATATTTTAGGGCTACAAAATTTAACGAATTTGAATCGGATTTTAAAAACAATTGAAACCGTTATAAATAGGTTAAGCTTTAGAGCCTAAATATTTATTTAAAATATTTGTTAAAAATATTTTTACTATAAAATTGCATATCTCATCCAAAAATACACTTCTTATGTTATTTTTTTAAAATACTTTTAATTTTTAAATTTTTAAACAAATAAATTTACAGATTGAATAGATTTGTTTGTTTTTTTTTGGTAAGTAAGATCATATATTAGCTCAAACAAACAATACATCAATCAGATTTAGGAACTGAAACGAACCCAGTCCCATCTATACAATAGATGAGAAAGCCCAAGTCAATTTCAGTGTCCTAAACTGAATTTAAAACTCAAAAAAAACACAAGCAAATTTACAAGAGCTAGAATTTATCAATTTGAAAACTCCCTTCCACTGGATCCATTTTCCAGAACTTGTAGATCAATATAAAAAACCTTCACTAGTATTTCTGGATCTACTGTGCGACCTCTATCTTTGCAAGTTGCAGAAATTTTGAATTGATATATATTGGTGCAGAATGAACAATACTAGGATCAACTCTTTAAGATTTTAATAGCACTTATTAATTCTTCAAATCCGCCTTTACAGCAAGCTTTCTCAAGTACAGAAACCAGTTAATTTGACTGAATCAACCAGGCATCTCCAGAATTACAAAGATCCTGCATTAAAGAGCAATTTAATGTAGCATATTGACTGAATCAACAACCAGAAGCCTATGCATGTGCATGATTAACAATAAGTGGATCAGAACAAGAAAGTATTCCATACATGGTAGCACTTGTAAAAGAATCTAATCAGAAGCAGATTTCCATAGAAAGAATCATTTAGATATTCACTGCATTAATAAAAACCAACATAACAGTGCAGACTCCTAATTCTAACTCTTATAGACATGTTAGGAAATAGATGAAACCTCCAGAATTAAGTTAGAAAAAAAGATCACCCAAGATCCCAGGAACCAGACTAAACACAGAACCAAACCATCAGCAATGCAGCTTATATTTAAGATAATCAACCAGAACACCCTCATATCCTGAACTTTGCCAGGATGCTCATGCTCACAAGAATTTGATAGTGGATATCCAACGGTTAACCAATACTCGGGCTTTTTAAGTTTTTATCTATTTTAAGCCCACATGGAACCAGCACTTTTTCTAGACAACCACTAATTAGTGGAGTCTAAAGGTTAACCAATACTCGGGATCTTTAATATATATCAATTTGTTGCCCACTTGGAACCAGCCATTTTTCTAGATATCCACTAGAATGAGAAAACACATCAACCAATTTGAAAGAACTCAACCAACTATGCTAACTAACTACTCCAAAAATATAGAATCACTGAAAGAACCAGCTATACCTAATATGCCAAAAAGTTTAAAATTAGGATTCAACACTGGTTTTGAAAGCTTCTTTCAATACAGCTAATATAACATGATAAATTCAATGGAAAAAGCAAACTGACAGGAAACTATCAAGTGCTTTCCTATGGTTATCAATAAAATTTGAGTTCATCATATCCACTCAACAAAATATATATCAACTCAGTTTGGAATTGTTAGCAGAGAGTAGTTTAGAAGGGTACAACCTGAGGAGATTCTAACTGCAGAAGTTTTCAGATCTTCTGATCTAGCCATAAGTACAGGAACTTCATGTTCACCTTGTATTTGCAAAGCATGGAACTCTCAACATCAATGAGAAGGCCAATCAGTCAACATAAATCAGTCCAGAACCTCAGATCATTCTAATGAAATCAGTAAACCAGCTTCTCTTGGAAAATTTTCCATACTTGCTAAGCCTAGCAACTGAAATAGATTTAATTTGTTTAACCACAATTTTAGTTGAGGGCTTAGCACTATGAAAAATAACTGAATTCCTAGTCTTCCAAATTGAATATATGGTGGCAGCAAAGACAACTCTTCTCATAGTGGTGATACCATCTCTTTTTTTCAAAATTTTGCACATACTATTTGGCAGATATGATCCAGTGGATTGCTGGCATTTCAGACCAATCCATTTGGATATATTTAACCATATAGTAGCTGAAAATTTGCATTTGAAAAAGAGGTGGGATATAGTCTCTTGTTCATCACAGAAACAGCAGGAAGGAGATATGGAAAGACCTCTATCAATCAGAAGCTTCCTGGTAGATAGCTTACCCAAACACACCAGCCAGAGAATAACACTATGCTTTGGTACACAACATGGATCCCAAACTAGCTTGTGCCACTGGACAGCTGTACCTTTAGGTCTAACAGAGTTATAAGCATTTTTGATAGAATATCCTTTGCCATAACTCCAGACAACTTGGTCAGGATTATTACTGAAGGAAATAGCTTGTAAAGCTTCCTTAAGATCAGGGATTTTTCTGTAAACCTTAGTTGGAATTCTCCAACTACCATTTCTGAACATTTTATTCACACAGATATTCCTATCAATACCAAGTTCATCAATATCATTATCACTGAAATACTTGGAAATAGGACCAATTTTGAGCCAGTTGTCATACCAGAATTTGGTATTGGAACCATCACCAATTTTGCTACAGATATGATCCCTGAATAAGTTCCTGATTTTAAGAATTTTTCTCCAAGTCCATTCAGATTTTGGAAGATTTTTCACCTGCCAAATGCTGCAATTTTTAAGGTAGACAGAATGTATCCACTTGACCCATAAACTATCCTTCTTACTAGCAACTGCCCATAAATGCTTTGAAATAGCAGCAATTTCCAGAATTTTAAATCATTGAGACCTAAGCCTCCTTCTATCTTAGGCTTGCAAATAGCATCCCAAGAAACAGCAGCAAAAGACTTGTTAGAGGAACCTGACCAGAAAAACCTTCTACACAACCTCTCCACTTCAACACAAACAGATTTTGGGAGAATGAATACACTGGACCAGTATACTTGCAAAGAGAACAGGATAGATTTAATGATTTGAAGTCTACCAGCATAAGATAAAGACTTACTAGCCCAACTTGAGATTCTTTTGGTTATTTTAGAAACCAGATTATTGCATGCAGCCTTAGAGAGTCTACCAGAGATCAAAGGGACTCCAAGATATTTAACTGGAAGTTGACCTTCCAACATATTAAATGGTTTGATGAGAGCCTTTTTGCAATCAGAATTTAAACCAGCAAGAAAGATTTGGCTTTTTGTGAGGTTAGCTTCTAAACCAGAATAATCAGAAAAGACATTGAAAATGTCAATAGCCTTTTGGATAGAAACAGCACTACCATGTGTGAAGATCATAAGGTCATCAGCAAAACACAGATGTGTGAGGGAGATAGCTTTACATTTAGGATGAAATCTGAAAGCTTTATCTTTTTCAAGAGTTTTCATCAATCTAGAAAATCCCTCCATAGCAAGAATAAAGAGGTAAGGAGACAAAGGGTCACCCTGTCTAAGACCTTTCTTGCCCTTAAAAAAGCCTTTAAGCACACCATTGATAGAGATTGAGAATGAAGCAGTGGATATACAAGTCATCAATACCCAATTAATGAAAACTCCTTGGAAAACCCAACTCAACCATCAATGAGCTTAAGTAAGACCAAGTTAACGAGTCGAAGGCTTTCTTAATATCAATTTTCATTAGACATCTTGGAGAGATGCTAAGAGAATGATAATTTTTCACTAAGCCTTGACAAAGAAGGATATTGTCATGAATTTGTCTACCAGCCATGAAAGCACTTTGGAAAGGGGAAATCACACTATCAAGTACTGATTTAAGTCTATTGGCCAAAATCTTTGAGATGCATTTGAACAAGATGTTACAACATGAGATGGGCCTAAAGTCAGAAGGAACACTAGCATTATCCACTTTTGGAATTAGAGCAATATAGGTGGAATTAATCTCTTTCAAAAGCTTTCCCTGGCAAAAAAATCAAGAACTGCATTTGTGACATCTTCACCAACAATAGCCCATGAACTTTTATAAAAGAAAGCATTGAAACCATCAGGTCCAGGGCTTTTAAAATCATTCATAGAGAAGATAGCATTTCTTACCTCCTCCCTAGAAACAACTGAAACAAGGAATGCACACTGTTCATCATTGATTCTTGGACCAGAAGCTAAGGAGTTAGGAGAGACCTAGTTTCCTTATTTGTACCCAAGAGATTCTCATAAAATTTGATGAAAACATCAGCAACTCCATCTAGGTCCTCTACTTTCAAACCATTGGCATTGTAAATGGAAAGAATCTTATTTTGCATCCTTCTGGCTTTGATACAAGAGTGGAAATACTTGTTATTTTCATCACCAAGCTGAATCCAATTTGTTTTAGCTTTTTGCTTCAAAAAACTTTCCTCACTAGCCAAATTAGAGATCAAGCACAGTCTAGCATTCTTCTCTGCTTGGATTAAATGAGGATCCAATGGATACTCATTTAGTTTCATTTGAGCTAAAGAAAGCTGTTTTCTAGCTTCAATGACACTAACATGAATATCATTGCTCTCTTTATTCCAAGTCTTCAGCAGGCCTTTTAATTTCTTTAACTTGGAAATAACTTTAAACATGGCAGAACCATCAACCTCAATTGACCAGGCATGACTAACCATATCAAAATAACCTTGTTTAGCAACCCAAGCGTTAATGAATTTAAAAGGTTTAGCACCATTGGTAGACATAGACTGAAATTTGATCAAGCAGGGACAGTGATCAGAAATACCAGGCTTGAGAAATTCTATTGAATAGATTTGTTGGTATCATCATATTTGATGATATGATGATAATAGATTTGTTGGTATCACTTATACATGTATTACTCTAACGGTGCATATGGTTCGTTGAATCTTGTCAGAATTTCTGAAAATTTAACACGCGGGAATTTAATTCATACGTTTGGTTTGCCAAAACTATGAAAATGCATCAATTCCATGGATACAACATTCTTTCAAATGAGATAATCCAGATTTTTAGAGAAGGGGTTGATTCCCTGCAACTTTTTCTACAACATTAATTTTTTATTTTCTGTAGTTGTCCTTAATTTAACTGTATTTCAAAATCTTAACCGACAATGCTTCTTTCATCTTCCTATTACTTAATATTTTAAGCCTACAATTGTTTCGTCATTCTCCCTAATTTGTTGTCATCATTGACGCCATTAATAAGAATAAGTAAGTAGTTCTGTTAATTATAATTTATCATTTTCATTTATATCATAAAAAAAAGATCTCCGTTTATTATAGCGGGAGTTAGTAGATTTCTGTTTTCTACGGAACGTGTTATTTGGTAATTGAACATGCTTAATATTTTGATGTATATATGTAAATCAATATCAATATCTTTTTTAATAGCAAACATATATTTTTTAATATACATATATACATTAAGATAAATCAAACCAAGGGTATTTTAATAACCAAACGATGTTTTTCCAAAACATATCAAATATATTTTTTAAAAAAATATTTCAATTTTATTTTTATTTAATTTATAAAAATAGTATTTAGTAATATTCTGCCGTATGCCAGCAAATGCTATAATTCAACCAAATAAAGTAAAGTAATATTTCAAGAATTTAAACAATTAGAATCAAACAGAAAAAATGTAGTATTACTTGGAGATGTAATTTTTTAAAATTCTGATTACTGACTGAAAATACGGCATTTCTAGAAATTTTATTGGATAATACCATATCAGCCATCCTTTTTAAAAGTTTACCGAATCAGCTCGTGGACTTTTTAAAAAAGAGGGCTGATATGGAATTATCCCATATTTTATATAGTCGTAAACCATGCAATCTACTAGCGATCACTCTTTTTATCTCTCTTCTGTCACTCCCAATTTCGCACTCTGTCATCTACTGAAAAACCGAAAAGAAAAGAGAAGGAACAACAAGAAGTGAGTGAGAGAGAGAGAGAGAGAGAGAGAGAGAGAGAGAGGCTATCATCGTGATCGGAGATGGAGACGGAAAAGAATCTACCCACCGTCGCCGCCGCTGATCACCCGCCGACGTCCGTCGTCGTCAACGGCGAGGCCCCAGACGATTGGAGCGCCAGTGACGATGCTGCCACCCCCGCCGCCGCCACACCAGCTGTCGACGTTGCCGTCGAGGAAGCTCCATCTCCTCCTCAGCTGTCCACGAAAGGTAATCTATCTACTGTAACTTAGTTCCGTTTACTTAACCGACGAATTTGTGCGAGCTTTTGTTAGTTTTAAAGATTTGCATCTAATAAGTTGCTTGAGATTGATTGCAGTAACTGGGGTTTATTTAGATTAGCGCTAACCTAGTACTGATATTTCTGTATAATAATATTGTGTAGATGCGCTTGTTCTGGTTGATGCTTGAATGATTGAGAGCGTTCATCCATCCATCAGAATGTAATTCCTTTCGTTCATCTGTTTCCATTATATATATATATATATGTACTAGTTTTTATAGTCGCACGTTGCATGAGCATTGCCCATGGACTTCAAGTTGATCATGGTGTTTAGAAATAAAACAACAAACTAAATGGTTACGAAATGTGTATGAATGGATTGTGAAAAATCAGAATTTATTGAATATTTTTTTGTTGCCTAAAAGAAATTTTTCTAAAAAGTAGCTGTTCAGAAAACTGCCTAGACACGCGCACACACACACACACCACACACACACACACATATATATATATATATATATATATATATACTTTTTATGAAAGCCATTTGAAATCATGTAGTACCTCCCCTGCCCTATACGCCGTCTAGTCTTTTGATGCCATACGATATTTTTAGTCATTTTCAAATATGCGATTTATTATCTTTTCATTTGTTACTATTAATGTTTAATTAAATGTACATTTAAGAGTAATGTGAAAGATCATGAAAATGATAATGGCTCTCATTTTAACTTTTATTTATCCTAGTTTTTTTAAATCTTTAAGAAGAAAATAAATGTCTTTTAACAAATTTCATGAAACGCACAGGTGCAAAACTGGTATTATTAGTCATCAATAATACATTTAGGATTATCTATTTTATGACACCGACTAGTATAAAACCGGCGCCAATTGGTTTAGGGATGGTAATCTGTTGTCCTTGGCCTACCTGGTATGGGACTAATGTGAATGGGTTTTGCTTCTCGACAATATATTTATTTATATTAGCATATTTTGTGCTCGACTCCTTATCATATTAGTTGGACTGACATACCATAGATTTTCATTGCTTTACTTGTGAATTATTTGGTGGTAACTTCTGTAGAATCTCTCCATCTTGCTAGAATTCGGTTAGGCTAAGATATTATATCCATATCTAGTACCTTTTGCTTTTATTCATGTGTTGTTGTTTGATTTGTCAATTTCACTGTACCTTGTTTCTTGGTTTCAGATACTAAGGAAGACATCCAATCAAGTCTGCAATCACTGCAGCTAGATCCTAAAGGTGCATGCCCTTCCTGCATGAATTACTGGGTGTTTTTATCTTCCTATTCATATGTTTGAGGTTTATATCCTTTAGTCTCATTCGTAGATATAGTTGCCAATTAACAACTCTAAAATTTGTAGGAATAGTACCAAGCAATTAACTTGTGTGTTTCTGTTCATATCTTAATGGTTCACTACATGTTATTTTGTAGTTTTCTTTTCCCTTGTCTTTCGTTCTAGGCTTTTAATGTTTTAACTTTTGATGATTACTCATGCATATGCATTGATGTATACACGCCCATAGTTGTGAAACAGAGACATTTGTTTTAATTTGTTGCTAATGCTCTAAATCTCTATTTTAATGATATTCTCATCTTTCCAGTAAAAAACAAGGACAGCACTATAGTAGACGAGGCTGAAGAGACCGATGAACAAGAACTTAAAAAACGACACCTTAATGTTGTTTTCATCGGCCATGTTGGTAAGTTCGCCAGTTTGGAGTTTCTTTTCTGTATACTTTTCAGCTACATGTGTGGTCTTTTACACATTTTGCAATAATATTTGTAGTTATTTATGCTTGCTTTGTTGTTTCCTTCTAAATATTGCATGTCTCTTCTTGGCACTTCTGTTATTGTCATGGCATGTGTATTTTTCCTTAAACACAAGGTGTTTCGTGCTGTGCCGAGTCAAATATCAGTAAATCAGAAACTCGACACGTGCCGACCGTGTCAATCCGTACAATTTATTATATTTAAATAATAATAATAAAATATTAATGAAATAAAAATACTAAAATAAAATGTAAAATTCCAATTACATATAAAAACAAATAATACGAATTTATTTCGTGCCAAATTTCGGTAAATTTCAAATTTGAGATGTGCTGAGCTTGTGATAATAAAAAAAAAAATTTAATATTTTTTTTAAATATTACTATATTTGTTCAAAAAAAACACGCGTAGGCGTGCGCACGCCTGCGCGTTTAAAAAAAAAAAAATTTGTCACTTGCGGGCAACATCATCTTCCTCCTCTCGCGAGGAGGAAGACGACACTAAACAAAAAAAAAGATTACACAGAGAGAGAGAGAGAGAGAGAGAGAGAGAGAGAGAGATGAGTGCCGCTCGGCACGGTAAACCTTGCTTAAACAGGCTTGCAACTAAACTATTTAACCTTAGGTTTTGGTTTAAGTCCAAGATATGCTTCCTAAGCTCACCAAAGGTGCCGCCCGGCACGGTAAACCTTGCTTAAACAGGCTTGCAACTAAACTATTTAACCTTAGGTTTCGGTTTAACTCCAAGATATGCTTCCTAAGCTCACCAAAGGTTGCCTGCGCATAGACTGTAAGTTTACCACTTAAAGCCACCATGGAACATTGTTTTGTCATGAGCCCGTAAGGACATATGGTATGAACCTGTAAGGACATATGCGTTACGACAGCAGGACAGCAACAACTTCAACTCACGGAAGGCAATGGGGGCTCAGAAAAGCAGCCCTCACAGGAAGGGCAGCAAGCCGCAGCAATACGAGGAGAAGCCTGGCCCATCATAGTATACAAAAGAAGAGCTGCAGGAAGCACAAGGCCAGCCGACACCTACCAAGAATAACCTTCCATGTCAGATTATGAGGATAATTAGGAAAGAAGAAGATACGTGATAAAGAGAAAATATAGGTGGTTGTTTTAGAAGTAGATCTAGAATTATAGAAGGTTGCTACACTATAAATAGACATGTATTCTCTCTGTGTGGTTAAGGAGAAAATCATTATTATTTCCAGCATTAGTTTATTAGCGTACCAGTAGCATAACAATATGCTTGGATTGGTTTAGATAGTAACATGGCTTTCCAAGTAAAATGGTCGAATCTGGATTCAACTTTAAACTAGTCAGTAGTGTTTGAGGGTCTATCATCCTGCACTAACCAGCTGAATTCCTTACGAAATTATATTTTAAATTTTGTCACCTTTAAACAGCTAATAGACCACAAGGGTTTTGATCGGCCATGTTGGAGAAGAGAGTGCACTTTGTTGCTAATCAATCAATTTTGGGATTGTGTACAAATAATTAGTCACTTTGAACGTTAATATTGTCAAGCTATGAATGTTAATATAATCAAATCAAAGTAAACAGATGGATTTGACCAATTACTTAATGGAGCATTATGCAAAAATGTAGCGACTTGTTATGCATCCAACATCTAATTGCACTATATCTAGTAGCTTCCTTTCATGAGCCTGAGCTAATGTGGGCTTTGTATTACAAAGCATGACTGAGCAAGCGTATTATAATATTCTCGCTCTTTGTCGATGTTGGCTTAAATCTGTTTAAGCAAAGATGGAGAAGAGCAACACTCATGGGCTGATATTCATGCGTTTGTTGAAGATAAAATCATGTACTTATCCAGATCGCACCATATGTGGAATCTTGATAAAATTCTTCACAACATAAGAAGTTGCACAACATCTGGATAGCAAGATTTTCGGATCTTTAAACAGGGGCATTGAAAGCCCACTAAACCAAGCCTACCTAAGGAAATTCGTATAAGCATGCTTGCAAATTTGCAGCATGGTGAACATGATTGTGTAAACCAAAATGAAAGGCAAATAGAGGGAAAAAAAAATTGAAAAAAAGGCAACAGCAGGCGACATGCAAATAGAGGGCAAAATTTTTAAAAAAAAGGCAATAGCCAAATGAATTAACCGAACAAGACAAGTGATCAGAACAAAGCAAGCCGCATGAATGAACTGAACAAGATGAATATCTGAACAAAGAAAGCCTCACGAGTGAACCAAACAAGCAATTGGTCAACATAGAAAGCAAACAAACAATAAATATACATGATTCTGGACGATTAATAAAGCAACAACAAGCATAAAGGAAAAATTAACACAATGGGCAGGATGATAAAATTATAGAAACCCAAGATATATAACTAAATAAATGAAAGAAAATGTGTATGAAATTAATGATATTTTTACACAAATGATCATTGTTGCGATTACGAATGGCAACAGATCGGGTCAGGTCGGGTTTCAGGCCACCCACCAGCGGATCCAGATGTCGCCAGGGTATCAGAATCCAGTCATGACGAAGGGTAGTCAGAATCCTTAAGCTACTAAAATATGACGAAAAATTATGTATATTGATAAAAACTGGCAAGTTATGGGAGATCAGAGACTGCTGACAGCGGCATATTGTGCGCTAGAAGCCAGTAGTGCAGACAGACAGGGCTCGGTGGCAACATCGCGGCCGGCGGTGGCTTCAAAGCAAATTAGGGTTGGATTAGATTTGGGAGAGCGCAAGCCGAAAGGGATAGGATGAGAATGGGGTAGACGGCTAAAGCATCTAAGCCACCTAGGGCGAAGCAACTGGATGAGAAAAAAGTATAGCATTTAAGTCACCTCCGGAGCAACTGGATGAGAAAAACAAAAAAGAAAGGGGAAAAAAAAAAAGAAAAGGTGCTAAGTTGCTCAGCGGACTCGAACCCGCGGCGAGAGATTAGCGTGCAACCTTTCTTGCCGCTGCGCCATTTACGCGAGTTGTTATGCTGGATCGAATCGCCTATATATTGCATCCAAAATGCAGGGTAGTCAATTGACTACCCTGTTAATATGCTAGCTCCGCCACTGACCCAAACGCGACCCGAACCGATTCGAGTTCGGGTTCAAAATTCGGGTTCGGGTTATTTTTTCACGGGTCAGATTCGGATTTGTTTGCCTTGGATCGGATTCGGGTTTTGGATCTATATATATATATATATATATATATATATATATATATATATATGTGTGTGTGTGTGTGTGTGTGTGTGTGTGTGTGTTTATTTATTTATTTATGTAAAAGAAGATATTTTTTAATGATCAAAATTATAACATGAAGGATTTTAATATAGACTTAAGACCCCTACAATATCTAACTCATTGGTGAAATGGGACAATTCTTTAACTCAACTATTAGTGGACTAAGTTCACTAAGTGTTGAGAATTAGAGAATTGTCCCATATCACCTATGGGTTAAAACATTGTAGGGATATTTAGTCTATTAAGAGTTTTTCATGTTATGATCATAAAAAAAAAATTTCTTATTTATATAAAATTAAAAAAAATGATATAAAATATATTTTTATTTATATTTATATATGTTATATGTAAAGTAAATATACATATATATAGATATATGTATAGATTTTTTTATGTCGGGTCGGGTCGGATGCGGGTCGAGTTTCAGGGCAACCCGAATCTGACCTGAACCCGACTTGGGTTCGGGTTTTAAAATTCGGGTTATGTTTTCTCGGATCGGATTCGGATTTTGTTTTGCCTCGGGTCAGATCAGATTGTCTCAATTTCGTGTTCAATTGCCATCCCTATTTGCCATATTGATATTACTGAACATGAAAAAGTTTTGTGTAGGAGCTGCTAGCATTGCTCCTTAACATGTATTAAGCAACTCCAATCAACGAAAAAGTAGAGAAACCCCTTTTACACTTTGAAGCAAACTATGGCAAACTAGATTTTTACCGTGCGAGCCCGTCGCTCACTATCTTCTTTTTCTTTTATTTTCTCTTTTTTTAACTGCATATGTATGCTCATGTCTATAACCTTTGTGTGCTCTCAACTTTTTTTTTAATTGAATTTGCTGTGCTTTTAGTTACAACTGCTGTAACTCTATATATTGTTGACAGGTTAAGAACTTTTCTCCATTTTATTGCATGTTCTCTATTTTTCTCTCTGCCTTGATCCATTCCTGCGTTAGAGTTTTGACTATTCAAAAAGCATCCTTTATAAGCTTTTTTTTGTTGTTTTGATTTACACGATCATGTCATGCTTATATGATTTTCTTTAATTGGGCTTGGTTTAGTGTGGCTGAGAGTTTTAGCCTTGGCAGGAGGACCGTCTTCACCTGTGAGAGGTTTATTGCATTTTACTTTCTTTATCAATTAGAATTGAACACTACTTGGTAACTTGGTTCCAATTGTAATGGACATTATTGCAGATCAAAGAAATTGATGCCTTTTCAGCAAGGTTTTCCGTGCCGTGCTGAGTCGAGTATCGGTAAATCTGAAATTGGGCACGTGCTGACCGTGCCGATCCGTACAATTTATTATATTTAATATTAAAATTATTTAATTAATAATAAAAATATTAAAAAAATAGAAATATTAAAATAAAATATAAAGACTCACTTATATATCCAAAGCAGATAGTATGAATTTATTTCAAATCGAATTTTGATAAATTTTAAATTAAGGACGTGCTGAAGTTGCTATAATAAAGTTTTGTTTTTGTATTTTTCTAAATATTATTATTTTTTTTTAAAAAAAAAAACCCGCGTAGCTGTCGGGTTAAAAATTCTCTGTCGCCCGCACGCAAGCGACCGGCGCTTGCGTGCGGGCGACAGAATGGTCGCGCGCTAGTGGGTTAAAAAAAAAAAAAAAACATGCCCGCACGCGGGCCGCATGCGGGCGATCGTCTTGCTCCGAGCGAGGAGGAAGACGTTAATTAAAAAAAAAAAAAAAAATTACCGAGAGAGAGAGAGAGAGAGGGAGAGAGAGAGAGAGAGAAGGGGAGGGAGGGGGAGAGAGAGAGAGGATGTCGTGCCGGCCGGCTCGGCACCGTGCTGGTGCCGAGCTCCGGCACGTGCCGGGAGAGAGAGAGAGAGAAGGGGAGGGAGGGGGAGAGAGAGAGAGAGGATGTCGGTGCCGGCCGGCTCGGCACCGTGCTGGTGCCGAGCTCCGGCACGTGCCGGGCGGCACCGCGCGTGCCGCCCGGCATTGCAAACCTTGCTTTTCTGAAGCAAATAGGTGTGTTTTTTGAGAACTAGCGTCTAAGTCCACTTTTTATATGAGTTAAAGAAATACCAACCAATCAGTATTACTTGACCTCACTGTTATAAATTACTAATGTTTATCTGTTAAGATATTGCTTTGCTTCTACGAAAATATTGCTTTGCTTCCTCGTAGATAGATTTCAATCTAAAATATTGTGGTTCAAGTAGCATGCTGTAGACCCTACTTGCACTTGTTAATTCCTTGATAAGAGTATTACTTTTATCCTCATATGAATGTATGGTATATCATGTGGAATTCAACTATGCTTACATGAAATAGATGCTGGTAAATCAACCACCGGGGTCAGATACTCTTTCTTAGTGGTCAAGTTGATGATCGAACAATCAGAAGTATGAGAAAGAAGCAAAGGATAAAAGTCGAGAAAGCTGGTATTTTTTTCACAAACCTTTATTTATACAAGCGTTTTGCTGTACACTTTAGGAGGTAATTTATAATTAGATGTTTCATGTTCCGTTAGTAGTATGCGGATAATTCCTCGTGAACGTTTGATCGTCCAAGGATGCTTAGGTATCATCTAGGTAATTTGTAGGGCACATGAACATAGAAGCTCAGTACTGTCCATTACTAATTAAGATTCTATGCTTGTGTTTGTGGAAATTTATTAATTCCAATAAGCTCGAAAATGGTAAAATGTATTTGATAATTTCCAGAAAATATGCAGAGCATGCGCCTTATCTCGTGATATCTTTATTCTTAGAGGAGCCTGTATTACTGATCCAAAGTAGCATATTTATTCTTTCGTAAGTTATACTTGATTGAGTGGAACTCTAGTTTTGTTATTCAAAGGGCAGGACATGTTTAAACCATCCTTGCGGCCGGATTGATAAGGCCATGACTATAAGTTGTTGGATTAGTGGGAAACTGTTTTTC
The DNA here is from genome assembly GCA_002076135.1 of Xerophyta viscosa. Classification (NCBI taxonomy): domain Eukaryota; kingdom Viridiplantae; phylum Streptophyta; class Magnoliopsida; order Pandanales; family Velloziaceae; genus Xerophyta; species Xerophyta viscosa. Next base: position 1,148,062 of record MJHO01000070.1, read on the forward strand.
TGCATAGCGGCTAAATGAGGTGTTAACGTGCTAATTGATTCGTTTGCACATAAGGCATGAAATTTTCCTGTAATATTGCTTATCATTTAGTTCTAAAAGTGAGCTCAATTTGTCGTACTTTGCTGTTTCTTTTACTGTGTTTGGTTAAGTTTATTTCTTATTATTTCACCCATTCCATTTGCTGTAAATAATGTCCCAAAGTATATCTAGTTAAAACTTACGGTTTGAGGTATACGACGATTTTCTGGCCATGACAGCCATCTACCTTTTTTTTCTTTTATAAATTATGGGTATTGCTCATCTTTCACCTCGCTAGATGAGGAAGATGAAAAGTTTCTTTTATTTAGGGGAATGTTCCAACTGGTCATGGCGCCGCCATGAGACCTATAAGGGTTCTGTGTTGCGCCTGTGGCCCAACCTTGGGATGTATATAATTGAATGCTGTAGATTTTATTTCTTTTTTCAGCCATATCGACACTATATGTGAAAGTGATTTAAGTGCTATGTGTTTTTGGTACGTAATTAAAGACTTTTGCATTTCATATTTTATAAACTTTTTTTTTTAAATCTTTATATTGTTACTTAATAGGAAATATTTATAATATATATAAGTATTTCATAAGATAAAGGATGTACGGATCGGCATGATAAGTATTTGAAATAACTAAGTATCACTTAAATAGGCATGTTTAGCACGTCTTGAGTTTGGGTACCGAAACTTGGCTAAGCTCGGCATGGAAAAACTTGTTAAAACTTCTTGAGCTTGGGATTTACCGAACTCAAATAGGCACGCTTAGCACGTTTTGAGTTTGGGATTTATCGAAACTTGGCTAAGCTCGGCATGGAAAACCTTGTTAAAACTTCAGAATCATGGTCTTGACAAGAAATATGGAACTTAATATTTGTGGATGATAGATAAAATTGATTATCTTATATACTCTCTATATCATAATTCATGCTACGTCATGTTAAGGTTAGTTATTTAAATGGTTTAAAGCTGATGGTATACTGCACCAATTACACAAGTTTATGTACTACTAGTGTTTGTTTGCCTACGTTTTCCTATGATCTATAGGCTCTTTGCTTTCATTATTGCCTGTTCATCACCTAGAGATATTAATTTATGGATTGCAATTATTTCAGCCTTGTGTACTTTTTCTTTTGCCTCCAGGTATATGCCTATATTATGAACACAAATGAGGAAGAGCGTCTAAAGGTACAAAGATCATTGTGCTCTTTTACTTTTGCTGGTTAAAGTGATGCACTATTACTTATGCTTAGCAGCGTAATCTTTAAATGTTTTGAGTAACCTTTCTGATGGATCTGTATATCTTGGCTTATTATCACCCAATTTTCTGGTTTAGGGGAAAACTGTTGAGGTTGGCAGAGCTCATTTTGAGACAGACAATACCAGATTCACAATTTTGGATGCTCCGGTAAATGATTGGCTTATTCTTTCTTCTGCTACATAGTTTATGGTGTGAATCTTTCGTTATTTATGCGTGCTTTTGGGTTGTATTGTTATAGTTTTCCGTATTATCTTAGCCTTCGAAAGTGTTTGGGAATAGGACTTTGTCACAAAGATTATTCTCTTTTTTCCCCGTTTTAGCTTAAGAAAGAAATTTAAGTTAGTTAGCATCTTTAAGTCTATTAGATTTGACTTGGGGTTTGGGTTCTGTCCGTGTATTGTCATTGTGGTGCCTTTTTGTGTTATTTGTTTTAACTCTTATTATATATTTGTTGTGCATCTTCTTTTGCTTGTTTTGGTCATGTTTGGTCTGAAATCTTACTTCTGTGCTTGTGTGCTCGTGTATTTTGGGCGTAGATTTTTCAGGCCTCCTAGAAAACAGCCTCCTCTGGTGTATGGAGTACATCTTACCTTTTTAGACCCCGCTCAGCCAGAATGTGCATGCGTGTGTGCGTGCGTGTGTGCGTGTGTGCGTGTGCGTGTGTGTATATATATATATATATATATACGTTTGTGTGTGTTTGTACCGCTCTACATCTATAGTATTGGAAGCCTGTTCATATTTGAACTTGCTGGTTGGTTCATTGTTTTATAGTTTGTACTGTATTGGCCTAACTCGATGGAATTCTTTTGCAGGGCCATTAGAGTTATGTGCCAAATATGATCAGCGGTGCATCTCAAGCTGACATCGGTGTTCTAGTATGTTAACCACAACTTAATTCTCCTAATTTTTCTCAATTGCCTTTTGTAGTATGTTAAAACTATTCTTGCTGATTTTGAATAGGTAATATCTGCACGTAAAGGAGAATTCGAAACAGGCTATGAAAAGGGAGGGCAAACACGCGAGCATGTTCAACTTGCAAAAACTTTAGGTGTGTCTAAGTTGGTGGTTGTTGTGAATAAGATGGATGATCCTACTGTCAATTGGTCCAAAGAAAGGTGTGCCTATTGTCAATTTTTTTTTTTTGTTCCACTCTTTGATGTTCATAGTTCAAACTCATTTATTTATTTCTCTATATAGGAGGATGAGTTCTTTTGGCTATTATAACTATATGCTTGTTTTAGGTATGATGAGATTGAGTTGAAGATGATCCCCTTCTTAAGATCTTCTGGTTACAATGTAAAGAAAGGTAACAATGGAGGTCATCTTCTCATTCTGTGTGCTTCTTAGTGGTAGCTTTTCTGTCTACTTGGAAATGTCTTTTGGTTGTATAAAAATTGGGAAGGTTGGAAATGTTGTTGTGGTGCTCTGGTTATGTTAACTATATGGTTGTACTTGGGTGCAGCCTGATAAAAATGATTCCCTTTATAAGATGGATATTTAATATAGTATAACAAAAGTCTTCTTTACTTTGTAAAAAATTGACCGGTACTAAAAGTATTGCTCAATGGATACCATCTGATTAAATTTGCTTGCAATGTTCAGTTTTTACCAATGTTGGTCTTCTGGGTTCCAACATTAAGACCAGGGTAGAGAAAGCATATGTCCTTGGTGGAACGGCCAGTGCCTTTTGGTGTTGGATACTATAGTCGTTCCACCCAGGGACCAAGAGGCGCAGTCAGGTATGCCATTGCATTTACCTGCTTAAGGATCTGCTATATGCCATTATTAGGCACTAATTTTTGTAATATTAATATTTGTATTTCATGTGACCATTTCTCAGAGTACTATTTGTAGAATGCCAATCATTGATAAATACAAAGACATGGGGACTGTTGTTATGGGAAAGATCGAGTCTGGAACCATCCGTGAAGGTGATGGTTTGCTGGTGATGCCCAATAGAGTATGTACTCTTTCTTCCCATACATCATTTTCACTGCATTTTAGCATTGTTTTTAAAATTTTTGTGATATTTTAATTCTTTTTCCATTTTATGTTTAGGCCAATGTGAAAGTGCTTTCTATATATTGTGATGAAAACAGAGTGAAAGCAGCTGGCCCTGGAGAAAACATTCTCGTTAAGCTGTCAGGAATTGAAGAAGAGGATATACTCCCTGGATTTGTTCTTTCGAGTGCGAGTACGTTTCTCTTGCATATCATATGATTTTCCCTTTGTTCGATATCGTGAAACATGATTCGTGCTTATTAGGCCTGTTTGATATAAGAAAAAATGTGCTTGAACATTAAAGAATACTTCTGTAAGTTAGGAGGTCCACGAGAAAATATTGCCATATTAGTTAATAAATGAAGATAACTGAAGAGATTTTGTATTAGACTTAATTAACTTCTAACATACTCCGGATGCAAGATCTTGTACGAAATCATGAGCTATTTTATGTTAGTTGGTGCTTTAACTCATGCACTCCAGAAACATAACATCTATCTTGTATCTGAACATTGACTATATGCTCCTAACAAATTTAGGGGTTTACAACTCAAGATCTTATCTGTTTGCTGTTTCTAACCATGAAATTTTCTTTCTATTAACATCTTAAAATGTTTTTTACAACCCAACCAACTTCTGATTGGTCTAACCTTTTTTTCCCGCCTTTTTCAGCTAATCCTGTAGGTGCAGTATTAGAGTTTAAGGCTCAACTCCAGATTCTGGAGTTAGTCGACAACGCAGGTGCTTTTTTCTGTTTGCATTTTCACAATCTGCATTTTGGTTTAGAGGTTATAAGAAAAAAAAACTTATTACTTTGCAGGCAATATTCACTGCTGGTTACAAGGCAGTTCTTCATATTCATTCGGTTGTTGAGGAATGCGAGATTGTAGAGCTGATAGAAGAAATCAATATGAAGAAAAAGAAAGATGTCGATGCAAAGAAATCAAAACCAAAGAGGAAACCGCTCTTTGTCAAAGCTGGTGCTGTTTGTTTGTCGCATCCAGGTACCATTAGTTGACATGATGGCTTATGTATGATATTAGTAGTCAGTTTCTTGCAAACAATAATCATTATCTGAATGATAGGTTAACAACTTGATATGTGTTGAGAATTTCTCCGAGTTTCCTCAGCTGGGGAGGTTCACCCTCCGTACTGAAGGTAAAATTATTTAAGGTTCTTGTTAGTATTATGCAAAAAACATTCATATATCGTGATTGTTTCGTTGCAGGTAAAACAGTAGCAGTTGGGAAAGTTGTTGAACTTCCTGCAATGGGAAGTTCAAGCTTCTAAGCTTGCAGAAATTTTGTTTCAGTTGGGTAAGTTATATATATAATACTAAAGCGCAAGAGGGGTTTGGAGGTGGTGTTGTATTATATCTTAATTTAATTATTTAATTTAATAATTAAAGTAAGTTTAAATTGTATTTATTAGTTATTATAAATATACGTGGCTTCTATTTTTAGAAAGTTATAAAATCGTCTATTTTTTTCTCTCTCACAACTAGCAGGATGCTTCTCCCTCTCTTTTCTCTCTCTCTTCCCCTCTTTCGTCATTAATCATGCTGTCCTAGAGAAGTGTCATCCCCGCTTTGGACTGCTTTTGGGATGCTTGCTGACGTTTCTATTCAATGCCACGCTAGATTAAGGGAGAAGCACAAGCGTAAAAAGCCTTGGCAAAGCACCCACAGATCAGAGATCTAGTTCCTTGAATTATTCTTCAGAGTTTTCACCGTGCAACCGCCGTCCATTTAATCATATGGTTTTCACATTAGATTCCTTTTATTATGTGGATTTGTATTTTTAGATTTTTTTTAAGATATTTATTTTTTGAGAAATACTATTCTTAGGGTTAATTTGATCTTGAAAAATAACCCAAGTTGATCCTAAAGAGTTTAGAACTAATGTGACATTGTTCACATCAGTTCAGAATTTATTGATATGTTTTGAAAAGGGATATTTTTCACTCCTCAATGCTTTGCGAATGAATACTTTCTATTTTTAAATTAATTACATGAAAAGTGGTCATTCCTAAATTTTTAATAATACAAATTTTATAAGAAGTTGGCTGATGTGGACGATGTTATATTAGCCCTGAATTTTTCAAGATCAAAATGTTCAAGAAGAATACCCTTTTTTTTTGAAGAATACCCTTTTTTTTTGTTATTCTCGTAAGATAAATATTATCTATAAGATATCGGTATAAATGAGAAAATTAAAAATACTTTCTAATTTAGGAAGTTATTACTCTTATTAGTTATGATATTTAAAGTAACTTCTAATTACTTTTAGCACACGTATTGCGGGTCTGTCGTCCGCTAGTATTATATATCATCTACTTGGGGCCAATTCTTTGTACTTGAAATTTATGTTATTTTCCAAGTCCGACGATCTCTTATTTAGGTTGCAAGTTCACCATTTAAGGCCTCAGCAGTTGAGAGGCCTGCTGGCCTGGCCTAAATAGAATTAGGAAGGCCTGGCTCAGCACAACGACTTTTCAATGAGGCAGCCCGGATCAGCCATGTTTTGTGTTAAGGGTTTGAATTTTAACTTATGCAGGAATCTGTTATGCTCTATTAAAGTAAGTGATATCAATGCAGGGATTGAAGCAAGGGCTTAGTGTAAGAGCATGGAGAAGTTGTGCTGAATTTAGCTGCGACGGTGAATAATCTGATCGACATAGCTGATTCGTCGCTCCCATGAATTAAATGTAGTGAGTTCAGCTACGACAGAAAGAATCTGTTGGGTATTTGATATTCTATATACCTTCATTACCTGTATAGAGTTCCTAGGTTAGAACGTGGAAGAATTATGCAAGTATATATATCTAACCGCACAAGAGTCGAGCCATATCCTAGGTTGGTTTTTTTTTTTTTTTTTAATTTTTAATTTTTTTTTTATTATTATTTTTTTTATTGATTAAGTAGTACCTACTTATACCTACTTAAACTATCGCCGAAAGTTAGAACGAGGCTTGTACTTCCAGACAAGGTCCCATTTTGGGTCCTTTCATTAGACATTTATCTGATGGGGTTTGAAAACCGCAGATGATGATCATGATATTGTCTTATTTTATATTGATTGATATCCTATAAACAGTAGTGCATTGTTGAATGATATAGATAGATGTAAGGGGGAATTGCTTGTCAGCCCCCCACCGGAAATAAAAGTTGTTGAATGATATCAGTCCTAATAAGATTTCTTACTGATCAATTCCCCTTTCACAAAATTTAATTTTTTTTCAGACAAACAGATTCTTGTATCTATTAATACTTCGGAGTCCTAAAATATCTAGTTAGAAGTATTTTTTAAAAAAATTATCAACATGAAAGTTATAGATCTATATAACGTTAATGTTGAGAGTTTTTAAAAAAATAGATCTTAAAGATATTCTGGAAATTTTTCTATTTCAGCAGGTTAGCGGGTCGACTTGTTAATATTTTAGAATTTTAGAATATCTATCTATAAGTAGTATTTTCAATATGAAAGTTTGGGGGGGGGGGGGGGGTATAAGTAGTATTTTCAATATGAAAATTTGGGGGGGGGGGGGTGTTGATGGGTGCTTTCCTATAGATGTAAAATGTGTGCAATCTTAGGTTATGACAACTGATGTATGTTAATTAAAAAAATAACGGGATTAGTTATTTGGAAGAGGTTAAAACAAAAAAAAGAATTTAAAAAAATAATAGGCAGAGTTGTAAAGTGGGAAAGTCAACAGCTAGGAAGCACGAACACTCCGAAAATTGCCCCGGTGCAGTGTCGGATATGGACACGTCTTGGACACGCGTCCGACACGTCACATGGCTTGTCCAGAAAAAAATAAGATCGGACACGTCTGGGACACGCGGGCAGAAGTGCCCGACATGCGAATCCGTATTTTAATTTATTTTAATTTATTTTTTTTTAAATTAAAATTTTTAAATATTTTTTTTAAGAGAAATATAATATTATATATAACTAATTATAAATAATATAATATATTTACATATTCAAATATTATAGTTATTTATTTTAGTTGATATAATTATCTTAAAGAAGCGAAATATTATATTTTATATGAAATTGTTATTGAATATTATATTTATATATATTTAAATACTTCGTATAAGTTACTTTTTACTTATTTATATTTTTTTCATTACCATATCCCAGCCGTACCCGTGTCCGTGCTTCTTAGATGAAAAGGTTGCAAAGTGGTGGGTTTGAAATTTCTTGTTTATTTAGAGCTATAATGTGATGAAAGCTGTTTGAAAATTTTATTTGGATTATTCAAGGTAACCTAAAAATAGTATTTACAAGTAATTTTTTTGGAACAATGATAGATCAATTTTGGTATTGTAGTCGAATCCCAAAAGAATTTTTTTTTTAAATATTATAATTAAATAATACATATATATATATTATATAATGTATATATGTATATTATATATATATATTATATATATATATATATATATTATATATAATATATATATATATATATATATATATATATATATATATATATATATATATATGTTGGGTCCCAAGAGGGGGTGAATTGGGTAATTATAAAAAGTAAGAGCTAATTAAGTGATTTATCAATCTAAGCAAGTTTTAGCTCTTTAGAAATAAAGCACTAAGCATGCAAGATTAGATATATTAATTTGATCCTAAGTATGCACTCTAGTGAATAAAATAATGTAAAGCAAGAGAAAAAGATATAACACCAAATTTATAGTGGTTCGGCAAAACCCGCCTACGTCCACTCTCTTGCCTTCTCGAGGTCTTGCTCTAATCCACTAGAGGATAGTCTTGCGGGTGACTATCAAACTGTACACCTAGTTTTTCGCGGCTAAGCTATAACCCGTATCCCTTGGTTTTGCGGGCTCACCGAGTAACCGTTCTCCCTAGGTTTAAAGGTTTTCCTAGCAACCCATTTCTCTTGGTTTTGTGGCTCACCAAGCAACCTTAACAATATTCTCACAAAGAAAATAAAACCCAAATTACAACATCTCTACAAGATCACTCAATGATAGGCAAGAGGTCTAGGGTTAGATTTATGGATTTACAAGTTTAAGCTCAAATTTATATTCCAAGGGGGTGTTGGAACCTCTATAGGGGTAGGAAAATGTTTTGGCAAATGCAAGGATTGGTTGTGGCCGAAACAATTCATCCCTTATTTATAATTTTCGCTTCCAATGGATATAAACGGCTATTTCTGTGAATTTTCGGTCGACCGGATCAATATTTCGGTCGACCGAAAATATCAGTTTGTGCGTTTCAGAAAAGCCGTCAGAATGACTGGTCGACCGGAAAATTCTGCGGTCGACCGGAAATTCTCTCGGGTTTCTATTGATTTAGAGATTATGTAACTTTTGATTTCGGTCTCTAAATCACACCAAACTTTGAGTTTAACTCTAAATCTATATATCTAGCACTAGAGAATACAAAACGCACTCATAAAAATATAAATACATTAATTTTCTAAAGCTTCGGTTCGGCTACGTCTTCGTAAAAGTCCTTTATTGAGTTTTTTTGTGCCACCGATGCGTTTGCAATACTTTATCCATCTTCTCTATACTTGTTAGGCTCCTCCAAGTTTGTTCCTTTGAGTGGTGAAGCTCATAGATGTGATTTTCTCATTTCGGTCCTTTTTCGGTATGTTGAGCTAGACAGCTAAATCATTAAATCTTGAACAAACTTATTAGTACACTTTTGCTAATTGTTTTGTTATCATCAAAATCACATTAGGGCCAACAATCTCCCCCTTTTGATGATGACAAAACTCTAGCTTGATTAGTTACAAAACAATGCAAAAGTGTATAAAAGACATAAGGTATACAAAATCAAGCTCATTCTCCCCATTTTTGTCATATCAAAAAGATGTACCAAATAAAAATAAAATTGGCATAGGTGCTCCCCCTTACGTATGCAATTTGACAAGATATGTGAGATAAATCTACGTCATGCATCCAATTTACAAGTAAGAGTTCAAACATAGTTTTAGATAACTTTTTTAATCCATAAACTCATAACTTAATCTTCTAGCACCATTGAATAAACACACATAAGCATGGGCTAATGGCTTCCATATAATTAGAACATGGTTTAGAAACATATATAACACATTAAAGCATAACCACTAGAAATAGAGCAGAATTGTCAACTTCAGAAATTTTCAGAAATAAATTTATAATTAGGTCCGAAAATGCAAATAAATTCCAGAAAAATGTAAAAACATTTCCAACATGTTTGTACCTAAAATATGTGTCTCTCCCTTTATTTGGTAAAATTAGCATGATTTGCAAATTTTTTGACCCAAGTCAAGATTTTTAGAAAAATAGGAACCTATAGGGTCATATTTGGCTATAATCATCAAAATCACACTTTAAGCATTCATGCATGTCCAAATAGGCTAGGTACACATGTCTCCCCCTTTCAAAAACAATTTATGCATATTTTTCTACTTTAGCACTTATATGCATATATAACCAATACATAACATGTTTATATCAACACAAAGATATACACAAAGATATTCAAAAAATTATTTCTCATATATAGATATGCTCTCAAACAAAGTTAATACATATACAAGAATATGCAAGAAGAGTACTATGGGTATAACTATTTAACCTCAAACTTTTGGCCTTGAATCATCATGTTTATCCGTTGAGCTCCACATCAAGGCTCCTACATCAAAAGCTAGGCTTTGTTCTTCGGTACCCAAGTTACCTTGGGTCCGGTAGTATTAGCAACATAAGACTTGGGTACCCATATAAGTTTTTCACTAACTTTCTTGTAGGGGCATCCATGAGCAATATGACCTAACCTATTACAATAATGGCAAGTAATAGGCTTGTTGCCATAACTATGAGCTTGTTTATAAACATGACCAATCCTTGCATTTGGCATAAACATTTGAGATGCGAGCATAAGATTAATATGTTTCTTGACAATTGATAATTTGTCAAGTGAGGCGCTTAATTCAACATTATAATTCTTTAAGGCCATGCACTCACTTGTCAAAAGCTCATTAGCCTTGACCACTTGGTCATACTTGAGTTGCAAAATAGATAATTCATTTTCAAATTTACATGCATCCTCAAGTTTGGCATTTAGGTCCTTATTTCTTTAGTCATGCACTCTTTTGTTCGAGCATGCCTACCACTTTAACATTTAAATCATCATTTTCGGTGGAAAGTTTGGATATGCTTTTCTTATTTTTCCTATGGAGTGCATTTAAACTAGTGTATTTTTCCATTAACTCTTCAAAGGCATTTTTCAAACTAAAGTCACATGAAGAGCTAGAGGAAGATGATACCTCATTGTCGCTATCTCCGGTAGCCATAAATGCAAAGTGTGCTTCCTTCTTATCATCTTCACTTGAGGGACTTGAAGAAGCATCTTCGTCACTCCAAGTTGCCACCATTGCCGCCTTCTTCTTTTTCTTATCTTTCTTGTACTTGGGGCAATCGGTTTGGATGTGGCCCGGCTTCTTGCACCCATAACAAATGATTTCATCTTCTTCACTTGAGGTGCTCTTCTTTGCATACTTCTTCTTATTCTTCTTGCTCTTCTCCACACTTAGAAATTTCTTGAACTTACGGGAGAGCATCGCTACATCTTTCTCACTATCATCTTCACTTGTAGAGCATCTATGTTTTGCTTTAAGTGCCATGCTCTTGACTTTTGGTGCTTCATCCTTCAACTCCATTTCCTTTTTCATTAATTTGCTCACCAAAATGTCTAAAGTGAGCTTCTCAAAATCTCTTCCCTCTTCGATGGCATCTATCTTTGAAGTGTAAGGAGGGATCACCGACTTCATAAACTTCTTCACAAGCTCCATGATTGTGAAGGTCTTTCCCAAGCTTTTCAAAGGGTGTATGATTTCCAAGAATCTTCTATGCATTTCATCTATTGTCTCCCCTTTGAGCATCTTGAACTTCTCGAAGCTATCCATGAGTATGCTAACCCTTGATTCCTTTAGCTCCGGAGTTCCTTCATAAGTAACTTCTAAACGATCTCATATCTCTTTAGCGCTTTCATACACAGAAATTCGGTTAAATTCCTCATCATTTAAAGCGCTATATAATAAGTTCATAGCTTTAACATTTAGCTCGAAATTTCTAGTTTCGCTATGATCTAAGTCTCCTTCGTCTTTGGGGATCGTTTTACCATCCACCTCCTTAGTAGGATAGTTGAAGCCTTTAGATATAATCCTCCATAGCATGATGTCTTGGGATTGTATAAAGACTTTCATTTTTATTTTCCAAATCCCATAGTTCTTTCCATCAAGATATGGAGGTCGAGTGAATGAGCGGCCTTCAACTACTCTACTCCCCTCTATATGTGTCATTAGATATATATACGAATATGTATCTAAATCTTCGGATCTTAACTCTTAAACGGTTAAGTCTACGAATCAAGAGCCCAAGCTCTGATACCAATTGTTGGGTCCGAATAGGGGGTAAATTGGGTAATTATAAAAATTAAGAGCTAATTAAGTGATTTATCAATCTAAGCAAGTTTTAGCTCTTTAGAAATAAAGCACTAAGCATGCAAGATTAGATATATTAATTTGATCCTAAGCATGCACTATAGTGAACAAAATAATGTAAAGCAAGAGAAAAAGATACAACACCGAATTTATAGTGGTTCGGCGAAACCCGCCTACGTCCACTCTCTTGCCTCCTCGAGGTCTTGCTCTAATCCACTAGAGGATAGTCTTACGGGTGACTATCAAACCGTACACCTAGCTTTTCGCGGCTAAGCTATAACCCGTATCCCTTGGTTTTGCGGGCTCACCGAGTAACCGTTCTCCCTAGGTTTTAGAGGTTTTCCAAGCAACCCGTTTCTCTCGGTTTTGTGGCTCACCAAGCAACCTTAACAATCTTCTTACAAAGAAAATAAAACCCAAATTACAACCTCTCTACAAGATCACTCAATGATAGGCAAGAGGTATAGGGTTAGATTTATGGATTTGTAAGTTTAAGCTCAAATCTATATTCCAAGGGGGTGTTGGAACCTCTATAGGGGTAGGAAAATATTTTGGCAAATGCAAGGATTGGTTGTGGCCGAAATAATTCATCCCTTATTTATAATTTTTGCTTCCAACGGCTATAAACGGCTATTTCTGCGAATTTCCGGTCGACCGGATCAGTATTTCGGTCAATCGCAAATATCAGTTTGTGCGTTTCAGAAAAGCCGTCAGAATGACTGGTCGACCGGAAAATTCTGCGGTCGACCGGAAATTCTCTCGGTTTTCTATTGATTTAGAGATTATGTAACTTTTGATTTCGGTCTCTAAATCACACCAAACTTTAAGCTAGCTCTAAATTATATATCTAGCACTAGAGAATACAAAACGCACTCATAAAAATATAAATACATTAATTTTTCTAAAACTTCGGTTCGGCTACGTCTTCGTAAAAAGTCATTTTTGTGCCACCGATGCATTTGCAATACTTTATTTATCTTCTCTAGGCTTGTTAAGCTCCTCCAAGTTTGTTCCTTTGAGTGGTGAAGCTCATAGATGTGATTTTCTCATTTCGGTCCTTTTCGGTATGTTGAGCTAGACACCTAAAATCATTAAATCTTGAACAAACTTATTAGTACATTTTTGCTAATTATTTTGTATCATCAAAATCACATTAGGGCCAACAGTGGTTAACTACCAAATTACCCCCTAAACACCCCTACAAATAGCTCTTTAAGATGCCTGTAATAGGGGACAGTTCCCGTAATCTTTTGTATTAGCAAACATCTTCTGTAATACATCTTCTGTAATACCGCATACATAGTGAATTCCTCCCGAGAACGTCCCACAATGAGGTCCTCACTTCGTTGTTTTTTTTCCCTATCTTCAGGGTTTTTCACGTTAAACTTCGTCATGTATTTGTTCTACTTCTTTCATTCGCCTTTGTTCCTACATGATAACCTTAGCGCTGAGCATCCCGCCCCTTCGCACGCCGAACCGCGTCCTTCTCAATCGGTGAGGAGAAACCCGTTGGCATAATTTGGCGCCGTTCGTGGGAATCCCTAAATGCGCTGTCCCTTCACCACGACCACACGGAGTGCGTCTCATCCGATAATGGTGACTACTCGTAGTCGACCGAACCGGGCCTCTAACTCTCGCCGCCATGCAGCTTTAGGCGCCTATACTCCTTCCCCACGTACGTCCCCTCCTGCCTGTCCACCAACGGAGGCTGGACCGTCTCGTCCCAGGGAACTGGAGCCCTCTCGCACGGCTCCCACCTTAGACTCCTATGCCGCGGCGCAACTAGAAGTACTCACCAACCCCATTGTACAACAAATCCTGCAAGAAACTGTTCGCCTAGCCTTTCACGAACAACTAGCTGTTACCACCGGCCTCCAGCCACAAACTCAGAGCCGAAGTTCGGGGGAAGACCCGAGGCGAGGAACGAATAGGGAGACAGCGTCCCGGCAATCTGCCTTCGATAGACTGGGATCGGCGAGTCAGGGCGCTCGAAACATATGAGACCGTCCCCGCGAAGCGCCTAAAACGTCCCAGGTCCGTCGGCCGGTGCGCGAGTAGGATCAGCGTAACCCCCCAAGTGTAAGCCAAACAGATCACGTGCTGCGGGATTCGAGGCAATGAGAGAAACGTGTCTCGGGACCCTCGAACCCGGCCGAACGTGACGTTAAGGCAAGCTTGGGAAGTTCGCGCCACCGAAGACGCGACTCGCGACCCGCGCAATGAAACCTAACCACATCGGCTGAACTCCCACCTCCTCTTCCCGTGAAGTGGTGCTTCGATAGCTCGCTCACTGGCGTTGACCGGCTCTTCCCATTCTCGCCTGAGATAGTGGCGTTTCTTATCCTACGGGATTCACTGCTCCGAAGATGAACCGTTATGATGGAACGACGGACCCATCCTATTACGCCCAGCATTTCGTGAGGGCAATGAAGGCCTACCCATGCGATAAGATGTTGTATTGCAACGTGCTCCCCATGCTCTTCAAGGGACACGCTCTTGCCTGGTTCAACGAACTCCCCCCGCGATACATAAGAAACTGGGACCAATTTGTGGACATGATTACGTCAAGGTTCCTCTCAAGCAGTCATTATCAGAAGAGCTCTGATTCAATAATGAACATAAAATTGGAGACCAACAAGACACTAATGAGCTACTACGAGAGCTTCACGGCGGAGCAGGTGAAGCTCGGCATTACGCGCAATGATTTGTTGGTCACCGCGCTGAAAATTGGAATCTCGGAACCATAATTGGCCTACGAGTTCCATTGCAACACCCCAACTACAGCTGAAGGCACCCTCAAGAGGCTTCGAGACATCGCGGCTGCCGAGGAGGTCATCGCACGTGAAACTATTAAGGGAAAGGACGTTGTTGCAAAGCCATCCACTAGCCAACCCAGTCCGATCAAGACTCCCCGGCGGGAGGAAGTAAATCGCACGGTAACTAACCAAACGAAAACCAGGGCAAAAAGAGGAAATGCCCTGCAGGCTGCCTGTGTACACGACCCGCTTCACGGTTATACTCCGCTGTCAGCTCCAAGAAGGAAAATCTTACACGTCCTTGAGACCAAGGAACGGGTAACAAGGCCACCTCCAATTAGAGCTCCCCCGAACAAGAGGGGCGAAAGCAAGTACTGCAATTTTCATGAGTCCCACGCTCACTACACTAAGGACTGTCTACAGCTCCGGGACTATATAGAAGATAAGATATGACGAGGAGAGCTGCGAGAGTTCCTCCCCCAACGCGGGAACCAAGCTGTTTTAGCACGATGAACAGTCACCCCCGACGCCGGCGACGATATCGAAGAGGCGACAAGAACAAACGTACCAAGTGCATTACGGGGAGAATAACTTCATCGCTGGAGAGATCGACGAGGATTGCACGAGAAGCCGACGGAGGAAGCGAGACGACTGCAACCTCATACAATCCCGCGAAGGAGGAATCGACCCTGAAGGAACTGATCCAATCATCTTTGACGACAAGGACTTTGATGGCATGATGACTACCCATACTGACTCCCTCGTCACAACGATGATCGTAAACTCCTAAAAGTTCACTGACTACTTATCGACACGTGGAGCAAAGTTGACATATTGTTCTACGACTGCTTCTCCAAGATGGGAATTCCTGAATCCGAGCTCCGTCGGTATACTCGGAACACGTGGGGTTCAACGGCTCGTCGACGATGCCCTTGGGGACCATCGACCTTAAGGTCACCATCGGGGAGGCCTCCAAGCTATGCACCGCAATGCTAACCTTCGTAGTGGTTCGGATCCCGTCGGTATATAATGTCATCTTCAGATGAACAAGAATCTGAAAAATTCAAGGGGGTGGTTTCCATACCCCACTTGAAGATGAAGTTCCAAACCAAAGCCGGAGTATACACACTCTACGGGGATCAACATTGCGCACGGAGACTCCATCAAGATTCTCTGAGAAAAGTGACGTTCCCAATTGAAGGGCCATTCCATTTCAGGAACCGGACAGACGACGAGGCTCTCGGTATCGGCGGCGGAACCAATGACCGCCATCCCCGCACGAGAAGGGCCGTTGACGATCAGAAGCTCCACGTAGGATCCACCCTTAACGGCGAAGAGCTCGGGACCCTGAAGGCGTGCTTCCAACGTAACGCTGTCATTTTCGCCTGGAGCCCGTCGGATATGCCGGGGATCATCCCAGATGTGGTCATGCACAAGCTTAACGTTAGGACGCGAGCAAGACCGGTGAAACAGAAAAAAGGGGACCTTCGCGTTTGAAGGAGAGAAGGCCATCAAGGTGGAGATCGAGAAGCTCCTCTCCGCATGCCTCATACGGGAAGTGCGTTATCCGGAGTGGTTGGCGAACGTGGTCCTTGTCAAGAAATCCAACGGAAAGTGACACATGTACATAGACTTCATAGACCTAAATAAGGCGTGCCCGAAGGACTACCACCCGCTCCCTCAAATAGACAAACTTTTCGATTACACCACTGGGCAAGGGATGCTTAGCTTCATGGACGCCTTCTTCAGGTACAACCAAATCAAGATGCACCCCGAAGATGAGGAGAAGACAAGTTTGATCACGGACACGGGCACCTACTTTGTTACCATATGATGCTATTCGAGCTCATCAACGTCGGTGCTACCTTCCAACGGTTCGTTGACCTCAGGTTCAAGCCGTTGTTGGGTGAAACGATGGAAGTGCATGTCGACGACCTTCTCGTAAAAAGCAAGAAGCGAGACGATCATCCCTACCACTTGCAAGAGGCCTTTGACATCATGAGCAAGTACAGAATGTGCCTTAACCCGGAGAAATGCTCCTTATGAATCTCCTCGGGGAAGTTCCTGGGCTATGTGGTAACCCTCCACGGGGTCGAAGCAAACCTAGATAAGGTGAAAGCCATCATAAACATGCCACCACCGAAGAATATCATGGAAGTCCAACGACTTGCAGGGCGCATCACCGCGCTCGAGCGCTTCATCTCGCGAGCTGGGGACCGGTGCAAGCTGTTCTATAACATCCTATGGAAGAACACCAGCTTCCTATGGACCCCCGAGCACAATAAAGCCTTCGAGGAATTGAAGCTGTTTTTGACCAAACCTCCCATCATGGTTGTCGCTGACCCAGGAGAGCCCTTATACATTTACCTCACCGTTTCGAGTCGGCAGTCAGCGCTGTCCTCGCTAGGGAGAGGGATTGAGTGCAGAACCCATTTTCTAGTACAACAAACTCCTCCGCGACTCCGAGCTGAACTACATGTCACTGGAGAAATTTGCTTATGCCCTCATCCTATGTTCGAGGCGGTTGAGACCCTACTTTCAGGAGCACCCTATCCACGTGCTCACAAACATCCCCTAGGGCAGATAATGAGAAACCCTGGAGCCACGGGAAGAGTCGCCAAATAGGCGATGAAGCTTAAAAGAATTCGACGCTTGTATGAACCTCATGCGGCTATCAAAGCCCAAGCCTTGGCTGACTTCCTCGTTGAAATGTCCACCTATTTGGAGGAAGAGTTGTCGCGGCTCAATCTCCGTCCGACCGTTGGAAGACTTTTGGATGATACACACTGACGGGTCATCGAACGTCACTGGCAACGGAGTGGGCATCGTATTATGTAGCCCTGTGTGGTGCTCGCCTCGAATACGCTCTCAAGCTCGCTTTCCCTGCAACCAACAATACGTCCGGGTATGAAGCTATCATTTCGGGGCAAGGATAGCGCTGCAGCTCGGAGTCAGGCATCTGAAGGCGTACGCCGATTCTCAGCTCGTCATTAACCAAATCCCGGAGTTTATGAAGCACGGGATGACACCATGGCCGCCTACCTTTAGAAAGTCAAGTCCTCGTCCATCGGCTCGAATACTTCGACGTCGCATACGTGCCAAGGGAACAGAACCACAGGGCCGACGCTCTTGCAAGACTCGCCTCTGCAATAGAAGGTGAACAGTCTAGGGCTGTCTTCCGCGAGGAGTTACCCGTACCCACCATAAAAGAGACCGAGGTGAACCCCGTCACTCTTACAAGGACGTGGTTGACAGACGTACAAAGGTATCTGGCTTCACAGGAGCTACATGAGGATAAGAAGCTTGCAGAAGCCATTCGACGAAGAGCAGCTCGTTTCACGCTCATCAACGGATAGCTATATCGCAAGGCATTTTTCGCTCCTTATCTCAAATGTGTAGATGAAGAGGAAGCAAGGGCAATACTTTCAAATCCACGAGGGCATCTGTTCAAACCATATTCGGGCATGAACCCTCGCTCAAATGATCTTCCACCAAGGATATTACTGGCCAACTGTTATCACAGACGCTGAAAATTTGTCTTATCTTACAAGAAGTGCCAGGAACATGCTAGGCAAACCCACATCCTGCTGAGCCGATATCCAACATCATTTCTCCATAGCATTCCTACAGTGGGGCATGGATCTCGTCGGACCATTGCCACAAGCGTCGCGACAACGAAGGTTCATAGTCGTCGCAATCCACTACTTCACAAAATAGGTTGAAGCAGCAGTGCTGTCGACAATCACTGGGGCGTCTATCACAAAGTTCTTTAAGCAATATGTAGTCTGCCGATTCGGGGTCCAAAATACCTCGTAACAGACAACATGAGTCAGTTCATGAGCCCCGAATTGACGAAGTTGTGCGAGGACTTGCACATCAAGCAGAGGTTCACTTTGGTTTATCATCCGTTGGCGAATGGGCAAGTCGAGAACGCGTATCGCACTATCCTTGACGGGCTCAAGAAAGAGGCTGGATGAGCGCTAAAGGCAAACTAAGCTCGACATTACTGCCCACGGTATTATGGGCCTATCGCATGACGCATCGAGCAATGCATGGGGAGACGCCCTTCACCCTCACCTATGGCACAGAAGCCGTCTACCCGTCGAACTGGGCAATCTTACACTCCGTGTCGAATGCAGTAACGAGAGCTCTAACAACGGCCGACTACTCGTAAACCTAGACCTACTAGACAAGCTCAAAGAAAAAGCATTGATCCGGTCAGAGGCTTACAAGCAAAGGATCTTGCAATATTACAACAAGCGAGTCAAGCCACGCTCCTTCAAGAGGGCAGTTGGTCTTAAGAAGATATAGCAACCTAGTGGAAAATTCGGAACAACATGGGAAGGACCATATAGAATCCCAGAAGTTATTGGTAAAGGAACCTACACACTTAGAGACATGAATGACAATGAGGTGCCGCGCTCGTGGAGCGTCCTTAATCTTCGAGCGTACCATCAATGAGGAGCACACCATCAATATTTGACTGTTCTACTCTTGGGGACACCATCAATGTCCCCTTATTTCAATGAAAATAGCATTGTTCTCACTAGAGACATCACAGCATCCTCAATCATATAACAGGCGAAGCCCTACTACCCAACCCCAGTGCGCCAGATCGCTGGGGGGTCAAAGGACGCGGCGCCCTACCCACCAAGGCCCGCCTCCCTACCCTCAGCCCGACGACACGACCGACGCTCGTTCCAAAGAGCGCCTCGTGCTCGACGGCTGGGGAGGTCTGGAACGAGCACCTCGTGCTTGACGGCTAGGGGGGTAAGAGAGCGCGAACGCAAACTCTCAGCGACGGTGCTGATCTCGCCTTCCTAACCCCAGCGTGCCAGATCGCTGGGGGGTCAAACGACACGGCGCCCTCCACACCAAGTCCCATCTCCCCAACATCAGCCCGATGACACGACCACGCTCGTTCCAACGAGCACCTCGTGCTCGATGGCTGGGGGGTCAGGGAGCGCGAAAACCAACTCTCAGCGCCGATGCAGTGATTCGAATGCCGTCTACGGTCCTACGGTGTAGCCATGAGTGCCTTGGATGTAAATAGGATCTAGGGAAGAACAAGTTCTACTACACGATTGTTTAAGTGGAAAAGAAGAGTTGGCCAGTCACCAATACCTGTGCCTAGCTGCCTTGCTAACACTATTAACAAAAACCACTTACAATCCTTTAGGTTGCCACACAACCCGTGGCCTCCCTAGTTTTGTGCTTGGACACCCCCAAGCCCCTTTGCCTACCCGGTCAAAGGAATTGAATACCCCACTACATGAGCAATAATCATACATAAATGGAAAGAATAAACATGACAAGGATGTGCAGCCATTTGCAACTGCTGGCGCCCCTTCGGCTCCCTGCACGTACGCCTGGTTGCTCGCGCGTCTGCCCAGCTCCCGCGCCCGCGCGCTCCGCGTCCTGTGGCAGTGCGCGCCCGTGTCCTGCGCCCGTGCGCGCCCATGTCCTGCGCCGTGCGCCCGTGTCCGCTGAGATTCTCCTTCGTGCGCCCATGCGCCCGTTTAGGTTCTCGCCTACACGCGCCGCCAGCGATCCCGTGTCTCTTAGGCTCCCGCGCGCCCGTCCACGCGCCCGCACTAGTCCGGTCCCCACACTCGTGCTCGACTAAGGCATGTCACGCACCCAAGTCATGTTGTACGCACCTCGACCCAAGAGCCTCCTGGATCAAGCCTCCCCACTGTACGTATCATTGCTCTGCAAATGAGTCACCTAGAACTCCAGTGGAGGCAAAACCTTGCGGCCCTCGTCCAAGGTATACCACTTGGCCTTAGAAGGCAAAGTTCCTCGCCGGCCTACTCGGTATCTTGCTGCTCTCCACTCCTGGTAGTGATGATCTTACGTTCCACAATGCCATCATTGGCTAAGGGTTCTTCCCGCCTCAACTCCAACTCATCCATCGACGGCAATGTCATAGGTTGATCATCATCCAACGTAGAAGGCTCAAACAACTTAAGCTTCTCCGCATTCACCACGGAATACATACTCATGAATGGTGGCAAATCCAATTGGAATACGTTGTCACCATGCTTCTTGAGTATCCGAAAAGGGCAATAGCGTTATAAACTTAAGCTTACGGCCTTCTCCCTTGAACCTCTCCTTACCAAGGTGTAACCACACCTTGTCTCCAATCTGAAATGTGCATGGAACCCGAGTTCGGTCATGCCGTGCCTTGTACTTCTCTTGCGTCCTCTTGAGTCGCGCCTCCACCTCCCCATTCACATTGCGAATATGCTCCAGAAACTTGCGCGCCTTACTTGACTCGCTCGCCTCTTTAGATATGTTGTGCTCAGGTTGGCTAGGGAATGCCAAATCCAAATGGACCTTCAGGAGTATACCCAAGGCACACCTCAAATGGAGCCTGCGCCGTTGAGCCATGCACGGCTCGATTGAATGCAAACTCTATATAGGATAAACTCTCGTCCCATGTCTTTGGATGCTTGGCATTGTAACCCCGCAACAAATGCACCAAGGTGCGGTTCACCACCTCAATCTGGCCATCCGTTTGCAGATGAAACACCGTGCTTCGATTGAGCTTAGTGTCCATCAAGCTCTATAGTGTCCTCCAGAACTTCCCAAGGAACCGACTGTCCCTATCCGAAATGATGGATGAGGGTAGGCTGAAGTGACGCCACATGATAAAAAAATAACTTGGCCGCCTCCTCGCCCGTGACTGTCTTCTTGCATGGCACTAGGCAGATCATCTTGCTAAACCTGTCCACAACAACAAAAATATAGTCATGACCACACCTTGTGCTCGGCAAGCCTCCCACGAAATACATAGACACGCTCTCCCAAGGTCGGCTTGGTACGGGTAGTGGCATATAGAGTCCCATCTTCCTATTCGCCGTCTTGGACGTACAGCACAGGGTACAACCCTTAACAAACCTTTCCACATCTACGCGCATGCGTGGCCAATAGAAATACCTCTCTAAATTCTTCAACGTCTTCTCCACGCCGAAATGTCCAGCCACCTTGGACGTGTGCCTCCCGGATCCACCTTGCCCGGTCTGCACCCCGAGGTACACACAACCTATCACCTCGGTATAATAGGCCTTGACGCCACTCCAATGGATGCCCATATAGCCCAGCGCGCGCACGCTGTCCCGCGCTTGAAGTCTGCCTTGCGTCTGTGCCCGAAGTGCCCTCTGCGCCCGTGCCTGCAGCACTCCCCGTGCCCGCGTCCGCGTCCGCGGCACACCCCGCGCCCGCGCTCGCGGAAACCCCCTCGCCTGCGCTTGCGGAACTCCCCGCGCCCGTGCCCACAGCCAAACCTTGATCCGTCCAGGCCTTAAATTCTTCATCCTCTGCATAAAGTGGCCCATACTCCTGATGAGCCATGGGAAGCACCTGTTACCACCCCGCACAAAAGCGCCGACACACCCATCGTCGACGGTCGTGACAACATATCGGCCAACTTGTTGGTCACGCCCTTCTTGTATTTGATGACGAGGTTGAATTATTGCAAGTAATCCATCCACTTCATATGCCGAGCTTGCTGCAACTTAGATTGTGTTTGCAAGTATTACATCGGCCGATGATCCGTATGCAACACCGTCTCCTTCCCTAAGATGTAGTGCCTCCAAATGCTTCACCGCTTGATGCAAGGCGTACAATTCTTTGTCATAAGTAGGGTAGTTTTGTTGTGCGCCTTGGAACGCCTCACTGTGATACGCCACTGGTCTCCCATCTTAGAATAAGACCGCCCTATGGCATGTCCTGATGCATCGCATTCCATCTCAAAAAGCCGCTGGAGCTTGGGCAATGCGAGCACCGGTGCCGTGGTTATCTTCCTCTTCAATAGCTTGAACGCCGCCTCATGTTCGTCCGTCCATACGAACTTGCGCTTGCCTTGGTTAATCCATGCAGTGGGGCCGCCACTTGTGAGAAGTGCCTAATGAACTTGCGGACGTATTGGCACGCCCCTACGAAGCTCCGCACCTCCGTCACATTCCTAGGCCTTGGCCACTCCAATATGACCCGCACCTTGCTTGGGTCAATCTTGAGCTCGCCATCTCCCACCACAAAGCCCAAATACACGAGGTTGAGCCTCCCACCTCGCATTTCTTCAAGTTCAACTTGAGGCCATGCTCCTCAAGTACGGCAAACACCTTGCCAAGATGCTCCATGTGACTAGTAGTCCTAAAAACAAGGATATCATCTAAATACACAATTACAAAATCATCAATAAAAGGTCTAAGAACATCGTTCATCAACCGCATGAACGTGGCCGGGGCATTGCACAACCCAAATGGCATCACCAACCATTCAAATAGGCCCTGCTTAGTCTTGAACGCCGTCTTCCACGTATCCTCCTCGGTCACCCTTACTTGATGATACCCGGACTTGAGGTCCAGCTTGGTGAAGTACTTGGCGGGTTGAAGTTGATCAATCAAGTCCTCGATCCTTGGTAGTGGATACCTATTCTTCACGGTGATTTTGTTCAAGGCTCGGTAATCCACACACATCCTCCACCCTCCATCCTTCTTAGGCACCATAACAATTGGGATCCGCACGGTGAGCTGCTCGGCTTGATCACCCCTTGCTCCATGAGCTCTGTACTTGGCGCTTGATTTCCTCGCTCTCCAACAGCGAGTGGCGGTATAGGCACGCGTTGGCAATGGCGCGCCCTCAACCAATGTAATGCCATGCTCCACCTCTCGGCGCGGGGTAGCCCGCGCGGCTCGGTGAACAGCACCCATATCTCCTTATGAGCGCCACCACCTCTTGCCTTTGCTCCTTAGCTAGATGCCCCGAGACCACCTCTTGTAGTGCCTGCTCTGGCCGAGCCTCCCGCACCATCAGCATCCATGCGCGCCCGCCCGCATTCACCATGCGCTTGGCTTGCGCGACCGTGGCAAGTTGTGTTGCCTCCGCCCCTTGTCCCTTCTAGCATGTACCTCTTGCCCTCCTTCTCGAGCATGTACTGCTGGGCTCTCCTGTAATACACAGCATCCCTATCCCAAAGGTAGGGGTTACCAAAAATCACTTGGCAAATGTCCAAGGGTACTACCTCACATATCACCTCATCGATGAACTTAGCCGTCACCGCAAACTTGAACTTGCATTGCTTCGTGATCTTCATCTCCGTATCCTTCTTGAGCCACCAGCGCATAAGGATTCGGATGTGGGGTGGTTGCCAACCCCAACTTCTGTACTAGGCTTTCGGAGATGAGGTTCTTTTGGCTGCCCGGATCAATGATAGCCTCCACCAAGTTTTGCTTTACTTGATCCGTAGCTGAAATAACTCCTCGCGCTCCTTAGTGCCCGTCCTTGGCTCGGCTCACTACCTTGCCCTTGCTTGTCCTCGGCATCCTTGCTAGCTCCCTTGGCGCGCACCATCAACGCAAGTGTTGGGTCCGCCTCATGCATCGCCAACGGCGCCTCGCCCGCGCCCGCGTCCGTGGTTGTCACCAACGCCGCCTTGCCTTTGTCCGCACCTTTCTTCTTGGGCGCCAGCTCTGGATGCAACTTCCAGCATTTCTTTTTGATGTGGCCCTTTTTCTTGCAGTGGCCACACTCCACATCTTTGTACTTGGACCCCTCGGAAGTCCCTTCTCCCGTGCTGCCCTCAGCCGCACCTTGCTTGCCCTTGCCCGCGCCTTGTTTGCCTTTGCCGCGCGCGCGTGCGGTTCAACTTCTCGAACGCCATGGCCTTCTTGCAAGCATCCCCTACGTCCATAATAGGGTATAGTTCCACCTCCGCCCTGAGCTCTTCATGCAGCCCCGAGGTACTTGCGTAGGACTTCCGGTCCTCCAATGGAATGCCGAGCGCCAAGGCACGCCTCCGAAACTCCGTAGTGTACTCTTGTACACTTTGTTCGCTGCCTTGCCTCAAGTAGAGCCACCTCCTCCACCTCTCGTCGTACCCTACTGGGTAGAATTGCTCCTTCAAGAGCACCTTGAATGCGGTCCATGTGACTCCCGCGGCGCCCCGCGTCCGTAGGTGGGAATTCCACCACACCAGTGCATGGGATGCAAGTTTGAGTCTTGCGAACCCTATGCGTTGGGCATCGTCATGCCCGTAAGGGAGAAGTAGGACTCCAACTGGTCGATCCACCCATCCAACTTCTCGCCGTTCACCTCACCGTCATACACCTGAAGCTCCAACTTCGCATCGACCCTAATGGGGGCGAAACTGCTCGCCCATCCCTGCTCGGACCGTGCGCCCGTGGATACCTCAGGCTCCTCCCGAGCTGCTTCCCGCTCCAACACTTGGCCTTCTTCACGTCCACGCGTATGATGCAAAGGTCCCCCATGCTCCTCCACGGTCGCTCGGACCGCCGCCTCCTGTCGCGCCATAGGCGCTACAGTAGGCGGGGATTGTATGGCAGCTCCTTGGACTTGTGCTTCGAGCATCCTCTCTACGAGCCCCACCAACCGGTCCAAGCGCTCCTCCAAGCACTCCATCCGATCCTCCCGTGACTCCTCTTGGCTGGACACCTCTTGCACGCGCGCGCCTCCTCTTCCGAGCGCCGAACGTCCTCTTCGCCTTCATAGGGTGCCGTGACCTTGCCAAGCCTTGTGAGAGCCATTCATCGATCTTTGACAGTCCTAAGCTCTGATACCACTTGATCAGAATGCCCTCCTAAGCCATGAGTGTCTTGGATGTAAATAGGATATAGGGAAGAACAAGTTCTACTACACGATTGTTTAAGTGGAAAGGAAGGGTTGGCTAGTCACCAACACCCGTGCCTAGCTCCCTTGCTAACACTATCAACAAAAATACTTACAATCCTCTAGGTTGCCACACAACCCGCGGCCTCCCTAGTTTTGTGCTTGGCCACCCCCAAGCCCCTTTACCTACCCGGTCAAAGGAATTGAATACCCCACTACATGAGCAATAATCATACATAAATGGAAAGAATAATCATACATGACAAGGATGTGCAGCCATTTGCAACTGCTGGCGCCCCTTCGGCTCCCTGCACGCACGCCTGGTCGCTCGCGCGTCTGCCCAGCTCCCGCGCCCGCGTGCTCCCGCGTCCTGCGCCCGTGCGCCCGTGTCCGCTGAGATTCTCCTTCGTGTGCCCATGCGCCAGTTGAGGTTCTCGCTTACACGGGCCGCCCGCGCGCCCGTGTCTTTAGCCTCCCGCCCGCTCGTTCGTGCGCCCCTCCGCGCGCCCGTACTAGTCCAGTCCCCGCACTCATGCTCGGCTAAGGCATGTCACGCACCCAAGTCATATTGTACGCACCTCGACCCAAGAGCCTCCTGGATCATGTAGAGCCTGCCTTCCCAATCCCCTCACGCCAAATCGTTGGGGGGTCAATGGACGCGGGATCCTCCCACCAAGGCCCGCTCCCAACCTCAGCCCGACGACAACGACCGTCGCTCGTTCCAACGAGCACCTTGTGACCGACGGCTAGAGGGGTTTAGGGAGCGTGGACGCCAACTCTCAGCGATGCTGCGGAGCCCGCCTTCCCAACCCAGTATGCCAGATCGCTGGGGGGGTCAAGGGACGCAGTGCCCTCCCCACCAAGGCCTGCCTCCCCAACCTCAGGCCGTCGAAACGATCGCCGCTTGTTCCAACGAGCACCTCGTGCTCGACGGCTGGGGTGTCAGGAGGCGTGAACGCCAACTCTCAGCGATGGTGCGGAGCCCACCTTGTGCCGTCGTTCAAACGAGCACCTCGTGCCCAACTCCCCACCACAATAGCTTCAGAAACACCGCCCGACCTGCCCCTCGTGCTGAGAGGGGGGAAGGAAGGAAGGAATCATCTGGGAGTAAAAAGAATCAAATAAGAAGCATCCAAATAACTCTTTATCCCAAAAAATGAAGCTTTCATACAAAGGAACCTACGAGTTAACAAAGACCACCAATACATCACTTCATTACAAGATTTGTTACAAGCAAAGGGAACAATTACTAAAAGGTATAAAATGGTACCCCAGACGAGGAACCACGTGTGCCCGGCACCGACGCGCTTCCTCTACAAGCAAGAAGCCGCTCGTCTAACCAGGGCTCACCGGTTTATAAAAGAGGTAGTCCTACCTCCTCCGAAGTTTAAACGTCCTCCTCCCAAAATTAAGACCTACGAAAACTAACACAAAGGAGGACGCAACGAGCGTAGGGTTAGATACCCTCATCCGAAGTACCTACAAATTAGATGCCCTTGTCCGGAGCACGAACAGTCCCAGAAGAGGAGGCTCCGTCCCTTTGACCCGGGCCATAGCTGTTGTAAAATCTTTGTGGGGGAGTCAACGGAGTATACACTAGAGGGCCGAGACCGGCACTAATGCAGCTTGTCCTGAGCCTCGTCGAGCTGCTTTCGCAGATTCCTCATTTTCGGACGGAGCATTGCGGATTCGAACACCATATCTGTCAACAGAATCTCCTAAGGGGCCGTCGTCCCTTAGGTCCTCCATGAGCTTTGCGAAGATTCTCGACGACCAGCTCCCTATTCCTCTCTAGCCAATGATCGGAGAAATTGGCGTCCGTACCGTTCGCCATAGCACGACAACCGGCTCGTCGGACGAACGAAGAGACTATCATAACCGACAGAGCCGCGGTGGAGAGAAGACGGTGAGGTGAAATGGCGAAAGAAAAATGACGCGAGATTTATAGGCAAGCCGGAAGACACAGTAACAGGCAGGACAGACGGTAGAACACGATAGTGCGCAAAAACAAAGCAAGCGACAAAAACTAAGCGAAAGAAAAGGACACGTACAACAGTCCAGGGCAAAAGATACATGCTATCTCAGTTTCGTTTGCACAAATAAACGAGCGCCCCTATCGAACGAGCCCCCGTTCGATGACTTCAATCCTTTGCTGCCTCCTAGGTTTGGCATCGCAGGTCGCTGCTCCCACGGCCAAGATTGCCGTCATCAACGAACTCCCCTTCGTCGGGTGATAACGCTGGCTTCCCGGAGACGATCCGCTCCTCAGTCTAGCGTGCAATGTCCTCGAGATCGATAAATGAGAAGTCCTCGTTCAATGGAGGTTCCTTCCTGCTGAAATGAGCTACGACGTCCCGACCACCATCACGACTGGTACTCACCCATGTCCCCCAAATTGGCGTGCTGCTCGGACTCCTTGTAATCAGAACGGCCTCGAAGCTGGCCATGGTAAGCTTACCCTTCAAATCCTTGGCCCTCTTCCTGAAGCGACTCGACTTGCGATTCCATCTCCTTGTATTTAGACTCGCCTTCTCACGCGCGGATTGGGCCTCGGAAGGCTGATCGCTTCAGCCCCTCATTGTCCTCCGCAGCCTTGCCAGCCTTCCTCAAGTTGTCATTTTCCTCCTCGAATTGCTGTTGCTCTTCATCCTCCTTCCACCTCGGCGACGACCGATTCCCCTTTAGCGGCCAACTCCTCCATCGACATGTCGTCTTCCAACAGCTCACCAATACTTCTCCATGAACTGTTGCTTGAAGATACGGTTAGGTTACAATGGTGTCCAAGCAATGAGAACTACGCCAGCGTACAAGGTAGACTTACCCTTCGCTGCAGACACAGCCAGTTGCCGAAACGTGGCTTGTTTCATTGGCGGATGCTCTCGTTTCCAGTCTCAAGGTCCACGACCCCCTGACCGCTAGACCCTCAGCCTTTTTCCTATCCTCGGGGGCGGCAATAGAAGTTTCGACGCCCCGCTTGCTTATCCCGACATCGATCTCGACCCCTGCAGCAACGACCAGTTCAGTAGGTGTGAGCGACGCCTGCCGTGGGGACCTCTTCGCGAACTGAGGCAAACCCCCGTGATTAGACGTCAGCATCTTCAATCTGCGAACCCAGTCTCGTCTCCATCCTCGCCGCACTGACTCGATCTGAAAAAAAAAAAGACATGCTCAACAAAAAAAAAAAAAGAAAAAAAAAAGAAAAAAAGAAAAAAAGAGAGAAAAAAAAAAACGCTTGGTAGGGCTCATCCGGGAGAACCTATACCATCCCGAGAGAGACTCCCCCACGAACCATCGGGGAACTCACTTAGCACTTTAAGTCCCTTTGCAACTCTGAGGACACCTAAGGTTTGGAACGAGCGCCCTCGCTCAACTCCTCCCTCCACTCACTGTCAAAACCCCATTCACCCTGCCTCCGGACGAAGAAGAACTTTTGCTTCCAGTCCGAGGATGATTTGATATATGTTTAATGGAATCAACTCGCATATCAGTTCATCAATGAACCGTGCCATCACCGCGAACTTGACCTTGCAACATCAGTGACCTCCATCTCTCGGCTTGTACCGTTCCGCCACTCCAGCACATGTGGTTTCTCAAAAGGGATAGTCTCCAACCGTAGTTGGTTGACTAGTGCCTTCGATATCAGATTTTTTTGACATTCGGGATCCATGATGCAATTTACCACACTGGTTTTTACCTGGATATTCATTGTGAAGAGCTCTTCTCGCTCCTTGTTGTTAGAGGGGGTCTCGGCCTTTGGCATTGCCTCCTTTTCCTTGGCTCGCACCATAAGTGCTAAGGTCGGATCCGCCTCCTCCACCTTGAGGAGGGTCGGATCTTCTTCAGTCACCATTGTGACTAAGGTCTTGCCTCGGCCCTCGGTTTCCTTGCCTTACTTCGGCGCCAATTTTGGATGGAGATTCCAGCACTCGGCTTGAGTGTGCCCCTTCTTGTTGCGGTGTGCGCATGTTTTCACCTTCGTCTTTTCTTGAGGGCTCGGTTGAGTCGTCTCTTTCGCCGCGCCCGATCCACTCCTAGTGCTCCGTTTAGGTACCACACGCGTACGGATCTTTTCGTCAACCATGGCTTTCTTGCATGCATCACCTATATCCTTGATCGGATTTAGGTCGACTTCATCAAACAACTCCTCATGCAACCCCACTAGGTATTTACGAAGAATCTCCGGGTCTTGGAGCCTCACTCCCATCCCCAAGGCTTGTCTCCGGAACTCGGTAGTGTAATCTTGTACACTTTGGTTCTCACCTTGCTTGAGAAAGAGCCACTTCTTCACCGCGCTTCCTCATATCCCACGGATAGAATTGTTCTCCGAGTTGTTTCTTGAAAGACACCCACGTGATTCCCATGGAACTTGCATTCCACCATATTAGCGCATTTGATGCCAGCATGAGCCTCGCGAACGCCAGACATTGCGAGTTCTCATAGTTATAGAGAGAAAATTAACTCTCCATTTGATCTATCCACCCATCTATCTTCTCTCCATCTACTTCTCCATTATACACCGGAAGCTCCAATTTTGCGTCAACCTTGATTGGGGCCATGCCTTGTACTTCTCTGGGCATTCTCCCGCCGGGGTGTCATGGAACTTCAACATCCTCTTACATATGGGAAGGCTCACCTCTCTCCTCTACGGATTTATTTTCTGCTACCGTTCGAGGTATACCCGTGTTCGGTTCGGGTGTCGGGGTGGCTGCCCGTGCTTGGTTCCCCAACCATCTATTGCA
This sequence comes from Xerophyta viscosa, assembly GCA_002076135.1. Lineage (NCBI taxonomy): Eukaryota > Viridiplantae > Streptophyta > Magnoliopsida > Pandanales > Velloziaceae > Xerophyta > Xerophyta viscosa. The sequence goes on from MJHO01000070.1 coordinate 1,177,960, forward strand.
TGAGGTGCACCAAGCTAAAGATTTGCTCGTTGGTCAAGCTCGCCAACCTTGTGATCTGGTCGGTCGTTGTATTTGCCAACTTTACAATGGTCTCATCTGTCTTGGTTGCCATGGTAGTGAACTGCTCTTCGAACCGTGTTAATCGCTCCTCAATCCGAATCAAGCGCTCATCTCTATACTCCTTCGTGACTGCGTGGCCGTTACCGGATGTGGAGTCTCTTGCGTCTTGGTCGTGGCTCATGTTCCTTATTTAGATTACCATTTTCTTGGCTAAGGATTCTTGCTGTGCTCGGCTGTGTCTCCTAAGCGTTTTTCACGTCTAGCTCTGATACCACTTGATCCAGACTTGGTCGCTACGCCGATTCTGTCCGGAGGACAATCGGGATGAAGAATAAGGATGTAGGAAAGCTAGGGTGGTGGATGAATGGTAGAACACTACGATTAGAGAGATAGAATTTTTGGTGTGTGGCAAAAATGCCAAAATTCCGATTTTCTCATTGTATTTATAAACAAACTGAAATACATTTAATGTAGTACATTAACTACTGTTAATTAACTACTTTACAATTAATAATACAATGAATTCCCGGTGATGGTTCCAACGGCTCTTTGTCCAGGTTCATTGAACCGACCCTTCGCCTTCGCGCCTGACCAGCGCCGTTGGTCTTCCGTGCGCCCGTGAATTGGCTTGGTCTCGGCTGTGCCACCTTGGTTTCGGTCATGCCTCCACCTCGGTTTTGGTCGCGCCCTGCCTTAGCTATGGTCTTGTCGGCCTCGGACTTGGCTCTACCGGTCTCAGTCATGCCTACCTTGGTCTCGGCTCTGCCTGCCTCCGTCTCGGTCGTGCCTGCCTTGGTCTCAGTCATGTCTGCCTTGGTCTCGGCTCTGCCTACCTCGGCCGCGGCTCTGCCAGCCACGGTCTCGGTCTTACCTCCACCTTGGTCTCGGTCGCGCCTAATTCGGTCTTGGCTACACCTGCCTCGGATCGGTCTTGCCGGCCTCGGTCTCGGCTCTGCCTACCTCGGTCTCGGTCTCGCCTCCACCTCGGTCTTGGTCACACCTACTTCGGTCTTGGCTACACCTGTCTTGGATTCGGTTTTGCCGGCCTCAGTCTCGGTCATGCCAACCTCGGTACCGATCATACCGATGTCGGTCTTTAGCTCAGTCACCTCAGTCCTTCCTGTCCCTAGATCCTCCTGGATCAAATAGAGTGGGAGAGTGCTGAATCCAATAATGAACAAATCAGAATTAAACTCGACCTTATCAACGAAAAAAAAGGGACGAGGCAGCTATACGGTAATGGAGTCGCAAATCGTTCAAACGTGAGGCATCACCCGGCCATTTGTAGCAACTTAACGCAAGGACTTGGTATTCCATATGGGAAGGAATTAGTTATCTAATTAGAAGGAGGGCATTTAGGGTTTTGGGCGGCAAATTCACTAATGTATATATACTTAGAATCGAGCCCTAAAACAACAGATCTTGTACTCGGCTATCTCCCCTCAACCCTAATAACAAAGAGCGTTCTTCCTTCCCGTGGATGTAGGCATCTTCGCCGAACCACGTAAATTCTGTGTTTTGTGATTATTTTTCTTCCATCGTCGTCTGATTCCTAAATCTGATCTACCCCGAACCATCATTTGGCACCGTCTTTGGGGAAGAAGACATTGGAGTGATGGCAAATCTGAGACGTACATCACAAAATGGCTCGGAAAGGAACGGTGTTCCGGTGAGTGATGGTGGGGTGGAATCCCAGAACCTAGCTAGAGCAAGCCGTGGTCGCAACCACAACCGCAATGATGATCTTCAAGAGCAAAAAGCCAGTTCGAACGAGATCCGGGCAATGCACCCTGATCGGAGCAGCAAGCAGATAGCGGCAATCGCCACAATGTATGGGATATATTGGGAGCCAGTAGAGGCTCGCCTCTCCCAGGGTAAAGCACGAAATGCGGAGAGCACGGCACCAGAGTGCCGTAGGAGCAAGAAGCAAGAAGGTCATCCATGCGCAGTCAAGCAGACAGACGACAAGAAGCCCGGTCTAGCCGCTGGACTCCCGGCAGAGAAACACAAACAAACATGCCGGCGAACGGAAGTGGTAGAACGGTTACCGTTCGTCCTCTCCCTGTTTATACAGGATACGAGCATCGCCTTTTACCAAGAGAATCCTAGAGACATTGATACTGTTCAATTTCAAACTTCCAAAACTCAAAGATTTTGATGGTACCGGAGACCCTGAGTCCTATTTAGAGAAGTACCGAGCGGCGATGCGATTCAAATGGGCGTCGGACGAACTATGTTGCTTGGCGTTCGATAATACCTTGATCGGATCGGTCAAATCTTGGTGAAAGAATCTTCCGCAAGCTTCGATTTAATAATTTTTCTCAATTGGAGAAGGCCTTCATCGCCAACTTCTACTCCAATACAATGATCTATCAAGACAGCCGAATTTAGCTATCAGTGATCCAAGAAGAAAACGAAAGCTTGGCGGACTACTTCAAGAGAAAAGGTCCGTAATGCCGACCAGGCGGTCATCATGGCGGCCCTTCAGGTTGGGATCCGGCATCCAAAATTGCGGGAACGGATCTTTGAGAATCCTCCCATAGATTTAGAAGACATGTATGCAAGAATCAATGCGAGAATCAAGTTAGATCGTGCCTTATCTGCTACAGATAAGAACAAGAAGGAGATGAAGAAGACCGTTGAAACAAAGGGAGTGGACGCAAAGAATGAAGACAAGAGCGGCAAGACCACCGCGATTCACTTTCAAGCCCCCACAAGCAAACACCCTGATAGAAGTATTAACTCTTGGTCAAGGGACCAAGGCGAAACCAGGAGTGAAATCTAAAGTAGACAGCCAAGTCTTCTGTGAAATTCACAATTCCAATACTCATTCGACTTTGGAGTGCAGACAACTGCAACACCATCACAAAACGGCAGAAGGTGTAGTGAAGGAGACTGCTTGGAGACGGTGAAGATCGTCGAGTCCACATCACTCAAAGGGAAGGATACGGAGCCAGGAGGACACGTAGTCCAGAGAGACAGCGATCCAGGGGCCCTAGGTGACCATCTAAGCGAGTAGAAGAGGTCAGATGACAGCGTTCTCCTGATCGAGAAGAGCCCAGGCAAGTGGTGATGAAGCATTCTCCCCAACCATTTAATGGCATTACGGAGAGTTCCCTGCATCTTAGGCGGACCCTCCTATGCGAACATGAATAAAAGGGAAAAGAAAGTGTTTGTGAAAGTGGGATTTTAAAATATTTAAAATATATTCGGACCTCGTCTCTAATTACGCATATATATATGCAACCTCTGATTTTAGGAAAAATTTTAATATATAGCATGCAAATATTATGTTTAACAAATATAAAATTCATACAAATATAATTATTTTGAGAAACTCATTGGATTTATCAAATTTGAAACTATACATTTAACACATAAATATATAGCATAAATGAATGTATGCAAGGACATATTTAACACATTTGAATATATATATCGCAAACAAAAGATTATAAATCCTCATATCATATGTCACATATTTATATATAGAAAATAACATAAATGAAATAAAATGAAGCCCATATAAAGGCTTAAAGCATCTGATGTGTCTGATGGAGTCCTATATCTTCTCCTTGGAGCTTCGCTTTCAGTCCGAGTAACGATATCAGGCGGAATCCGTTGAAGAAACAATCTCATGAGAATTGAGAAGCACTAGAGCAAGAATCAGCGAGCCTATAGCATATCCTCACCTACTCCGTTTCTTTATCTCTCTCTATAATTCTATAATTTGTGTGAATTTTCTGTATCCTTAGCAGCACCTCTATATGTTGTCTTCCCTCTGCCGCCACGCTTTGATGAAAAGGCATTTTATAGCCATCATATCCACTAATCCTTTGATGTAACTGTAATATTAATCACCATATTAAGACATAAACGTATGAAACGTTTACTGTAATAATGCATTGTCTGCTGTGCATCATTTGAAACGTATGTAACGCATCATCTGCTGTAATGTATTTACTTCTGGCCAGTATTTTGAAAATTTAGAAACGTATCCAAATCTGATCCAATCATGCTCAAACTTTGTAACAGGTACCTTGATGAGTCTATTTTCATATAAAATTGGTTTGAGCCCATTCGGACATGTGTACAAAAAGTTATAATATCCGAATCGAGTGCTGGTCAGTCTGAGCCGAGCCAACTCTGAACCGATTTCATAAATATATTTCATCAAGTAAATATTCTCCAATTAATGTGAAATTTTACATGATGGTGTGGAATCGAATTGGCTTTCATACAAAATTAGTTGCTCATAATTCGGACATATATATTCTGCATTATCATCAATTTAGCAACAGTATGTCAATTCCGAATTATTTGAACTGAATCGGATTTAATCTAATTAGACTTGATATAGGTCTAATTAGACTATATACCATATTTGAAGCTTCAATTGAGCGTGTCGGATTATTATGCCAGATAATAAATTGACCCCGAATTTGATTTATCTATCCGAAAAAAAGTGAGCACAACAAAAGCCCCCTCCGATTGAGCGTGTGCGCCTATTTTAGCATGCGCTTAATCGGAGCGAAGTAATTTCCTTTAAGATATTGGTCAACCTCTTCATTCTAGGTATTTGGATCCAGAGAGCTTTCAATTTCTTATTGCCGTATAAGCATATGGCCCAAGATTGTCAGAGCTATTTTACTATCTTGACATAGTGTCTTCATTCATGGTCTTAGATTTTACCCAAGAGCATATTAATCTCAGATTGAAGATATGATCAATCTGGATTATGATTCCCGATTATTTGTGTTGAAGATTTGAAAATTTTGAGGGAACAAATATTTTGATCCAAGATCAACTTGTAATATAGAGACCATGAATTTGGTGCATGATCTCTTATATATTTGAATGAGTTAGCAATGCACTCAAAACAAATAATATATGTAGTCTAAGATTTGATCCAAGAGTCAAGAATTTAGCTCAACATGAAATTTGAAGAAATGCAATCATGGTTTCTGCTATGGACTGAATGGTTTAAACTCGACAGAGCCGTAGATTTTCAGACCATATAGTGTAGAACAACTTGGACATTCCATCGCTGGCAGAAACAATAATATTTTGTCTCAGAAAATATATAGTGTTGATTAATTAGGGACGTTCCATCGTCGGTAAAAATACTATAATATATATATAGGGAATGATATGAAAATAATGTTTTTGCCTCAAGAACACGTATAGTGTTGACCAATTATGGACGTTCCATCGTCGGCAAAAAATAATGTTTTTTTTTTTTTTTGTGGAACATGTGTTTCATTTCAGCAATAATATTTCTTCAAAAAACGGCCATTGATCGGAGGCATTGGACGTTCACCATTTTGATCAATTAATTGATATGCTCCCCCATCATAAACTTTTTCAATTACATATGGTCCTTCCCATTTAGGTTCGAATTTTCCACGTGTTTTATGTGTGACTATTATAGGTCTTCTCAGTGCAAGGACCAAATCGCCTTCTCTAAATGCTCTGTGGCGGACCATTTTATCATATGTTCTTGCCATTTGTATGCGATATGCTTCAAGATTCTGTTGAGCTAACAATCGAGTTTCTTCTATTGTCTCCAGCTCCTGTAATCTTAATTTAATATGTTCATCATCAGTAAGTTGCTCATGTACAGCTACTCGTAGTGATGGTATCTCCACCTCAAGTGGCAAAACTGCTTCTCCTCCAAAGACAAGTGAGTATTGTGTCATTTGAGTTGGAGTACGAACAGACGTTCGATATGCCCATAGAGCTTCATGAATACGTTCATGCCAATCCCTCTTATTTTTAGCCACAGTCTTCTTCAAGATTTTACATAATGTCTTTGTTGAAGGCTTCAGCTAAACCATTTGCTCTTGGATTATATATGGAAGAATATCTCCAGTCTATGTGATATTTTGTAGCAAATCTTGTGACCTCAAAGCTTTTGAAAACAGTACCATTATCAGATATTATTCGATTAGGGACCCCAAATCTATAGAGAATGTGAAGTTCCATAAATCGAATTACATTATCAGCTTTCACTTCCTTTAATGGAATTGCCTCGGCCCACCTTGTGAAATAGTCAGTAGCAGCCAATATAAAACGATGTCCACGTGAAGAAGGTGGATCAATTGGTCCAACAATATCAGTTCCCCACGCAGCAAATGACCATGAAGGGATAGTAGGATGCAACGGAGTTGGTGGTTGGTGTATAAAATCACCATGTACCTGGCATATATGACATTTACGAGCCATATCTATACAATCTCGTAACATGGTAGGCCAATAATAACCCATTTGTTTTAATTTTATCCGCATTTTTTGTCCAGCTTGATGTGCACCGCATATGCCTGAATGTACCTCATCCATGGCTTGTTTTGCTTCTTGAGGAGATAAACATCTCAATAATAACTGATCATATGATCGTCTATATAGCACATCATTCAGCAGAGTATATGACATTATCCTTCTTTTAAGCTCAACAGCTTTATTTCTATCAGATGGAAGCCTTCCATGTTTCAAAAATTCAATAAAAGGTGATCTCCAATCATTAGATAATGTTTGAGAATCAACAATATTTATTATCTCAGCTTGAGGAAGAATTTCTAAAACATGAGGAAGAACTAATCGTTCTTCAACTACCACTTCAATCTTTCCATCATCAGGAAGTGTAAGAGCAGCAGCCAATTGAGCTAGAGCGTTAGCTCGACTATTATACCTTCGTGGAACATGCTCAAGCTTAATAAATGCAAATTGAGATATAAGCTCCTTTGCTTTCTCATAATATGGTATTAGCTCTGACTTACGTACTTCATAAATTCCATTAAGCTGTCGTATGACAAGCTGTGAATCTCCAAATACATATAGAAAAAATATTTTCATTTCAAGGGCCATTGAAAGTCCTATTATGAGAGCCTCATATTCGGCCTCATTGTTAGAGCATTCATTTTTAAGCAAGGACATAGAATGATATATTACACCATGTTGTGGGGTCAAGAAAACCAATCCTGCTCCAGCCTTGCTTTTGTTTCCATCTTCAGTTGATTTTTGTGATGCACCATCAAAATACATCTCCCAATGTGGACCAATATTTTCAATAGAAAATACTTCTTCATCTGGCAAGTCTACAGCTAATGGTGAAGTATCTGGTATAGCATGTGCTGCTAAAAAATCTGCTAAAGCTTGTCCTTTGATTGCTTTTTGTGAGACATATTCTATGTCAAACTCCATTAGCAAGAGTGCCCATTTAGCTAATCTTCCAGATAATACTGGTCGAGTCATCAAATATTTGAGTGGATCTGCTTTAGATATAAGTTGCACTTTATGAGCCAACAAATAATGTCGAAACTTCTTAACTGCAAATACTAAAGCCAAACATATTTTTTCAATTGGAGAATACTTATGTTCTGCTCCAACTAAAGTTCTGCTTATATAATATGTTGCTACCTCCTTGCCTTCTTCATTTTTCTGAGCTAACAACCCACCAAGGGATGTATCAAGAGCCGCAATATATAAAATTAGAGGCTTTCCCTTCGCAGGAGCCACTAAAACTGGAGGATTTGATAAATATTTCTTTATACTTTCCAAACCGTTTTGGCATCCCCGATCCCAGTCGAATTTAACATTCTTTTTCATAAGATGAGAAAAGGGCTGACAGCGTCCTGCTAGATTTGAAATAAATCTTCTAATATATGCAAGCCTTCCTTGCAAAGATTTGAGCTCTGTTAGATTTCTAGGAGGTTGCAGTTCTTGTATGGCTTTGATTTTCAATGGATCGATCTCAATCCCACGGTATCGCACAACAAAGCCTAAGAATTTTCCCGAGCTGACGCCAAATGCACATTTGAGTGGGTTCATCTTCAAATTATGTTTCCGTAATCTGTCAAAAACTATTTGCAAATCATCGAGGTGGTTTGATTTATCTTTGGTTTTCACAACCAAATCATCCACATAGCATTCGATCATTTCATGTAGGAGATCACTAAAAATAATTGTCATGGCCCTTTGATAACTTTATAACAATAAATTCCCTTTGGTGTTCGAAATGCCGTATGAATGGCATCTTCTTGTGCCATTTTTATTTGGTTATATTCGGATGATCCGTCCATAAAGGATAATATTTTATATTCAGTTATTGCATCAACCATCATTTCTGTAATAGGAAGTGGAAAATCATCCTTTGGACAAGCCTTATTGAGATCCCTGAAATCAACACAAACGCGTATTTGACCATTTTTCTTTTTCACGGGTACTATATTTGCGACCCATGTGGGATATTGTACTTCTTCAATAAACCAGCCAGTATGAGTTTATCAACTTCTTCGACTATTTTGGCTTCCAAATCTGGATGAAATTTTCTGGGAGCCTGTTTTACTGGCTTGTATTCAGGATTTATAGCTAAACGATGTACAGCAACACTAGTGTCAAGACCAGGCATTTCTTTGTATGACCAGGCAAATATATCTCTGTTTTTATAGAGTAAAGCCTTGTATTCCTCTTGCTCTTCTTTGCATAAAATTGCACTTATAAAAGTTGGACGCGGATCGTCATCCGTGCCTAGATTGATTTCAATTAATTCATCAACTGTAGCTTGTCCTCCATCATCTAGTTCTGGTGGTGCTGGGTCAACATCTGTTATCATCACTTCTGCTTTTTCAGCTTCACAAAATATTTTTTCTACTGCTTCATCACCGGATAGATCAGGAACTATAAAATTATCGTTTATTTCCATTTCTTCAGATTCTGAATCATCACCCAAAACAATATGTGTTTTGTGATTTTTATCTTCAATTTCAGAATCAGAATCATTCCCTAAGACAATTGTCTTAGAACTTTCATCAATTTCGAATATGAAATCATCTCCAAGCATTACAACATTATTTTCATAACTTTCTTGATAACCCAGTCCCGCTTTGTTATTTTGGGATTCAGGGGTTTCAGATGCCTCCCACAATTTGCTTAGGAGTTGTGATGTAGGATGGGGTTGATCTAGTTTCAAACCTTGCTTCTTAAACATGTTGGCAATTTTGGGGTCTATGTTCTTTATTTCAGCCTTTAAGTCTTCTTCAGATGGTGCTGTTTCATCTGCTGCAGACAGAGAAGAAGATTTATAAAATATTGTATCTTTTGGATGATTTTTCACAGTAAATGTCTCAAGGTGTTCTATTTGAGATGCATGCACTTTAGCAGAAGGCAATGTCAAACCAGCAGGAATTATTTTGGCAATATTGACTTTTTCTGTAAAATTCATTTCTTCTTCCTCAGAATCGCTCCCCAAGTGTAATGCTTTGGAAGCTCGAACTTGCTCTTTAGGCTTCCAAGTTGTCTTAGTTTTTGCAGATATAGGCATTTCTACGGTCAGCTTTCTTCGTAGATTGTTCTGTGATAATCCTGAATTTTTGGAACATCCTAAATAGATTTTTTGATGTTCATCTTCATTCAAAAAGAATTTAGCATCTGAGTAATGAGCCTCTTTATATGTGAAAGGCTTTAGATCACCGATAATTCTCTTCTCAACTCCACCTTCTATATACTTTAGACATTGATGTAAAGTAGAAGGTACTACTCCATTTCGGTGAATCCATGGTCTACCTAACATGGCTTTGTATGATGTATCTGCATCAATGACATGAAACTTAACCATGGTTTTAAAATTATCAAGATGAAGAACCAAGTTAATAGATCCCACAACGGCCTGTGAACTTTGATTAAATCCACACACAACGACATTTTCAGCTTTTAGATCATGTTTGCTGTAACCGATCTTCAGTAATGTATAAAGCGATAGCAAATTCACTGCAGCCCTAGGGTCAATCAATATCCGTTTCACAAGGATTTGATCGAATTTTCCTGTCACATAAAGTGGCCTATTATGGAAGAGAGATCCCAACATTAAATCTTCTTTTGTAAAACTGATTTGTACCAACTTTTCAAAATTGGACACATGAGTAAGATGTACTTCTGCCAGATGTGCCTCATATGTTTCAGGATTCTGCAAAACCTTTATAAATGCCTCCCGTAATTCATTCGATAGCATTAGTGCATCATATACACTTAGCAGAGCTGGGATTTTTCTTAAATGTGCCAAAACGTTATAGTCAACTTTTGAAGTATTTTTCGTATTCTCCTTGGTCGACGTATCTTGAATTACATTATCTTGTTTTTTGCTTGATTGGGGATCAGACAACTGCTTTCCCCCTCTCAGAGTCATATGACAACTTTTGAAAATTCGTTATCCATTTCACCATCATTTTCTTCATGCGGAAAATGTAATACTTCATCATCAGAGTCAGAACCTATTGAGATGGCATACACCCCAAATATAGCAGGTGATTTATCAACATTATCATTATCACTTGTGTATAACCAATCTTTTGGTATAAATTCTTTTAACAAGACAGGAGTGCGTTCTTTCTGAACATATTCTTCATCTTCTTCATTTGACATTTTATCGAGAGCTTCCTTAGTAAGCAAAGGAGTTGGTTCATATGTTACCTTTGGTTTTCCTGATTTTGACTTGCTTCGGATTTTCTTTTTCCTCCTGTAATTAACATCTCCTGAGGAATGAGCTTTGCTGGGTTGAATAAAATACTTAGAACCCGTGGCACCGCTTTGCTTTCTCGTCACAGTTGTCCACCCTTCATCATCATCAGAGGATATCAATTCCTCTTCGATAATCAAATTAATTTGATCTTCCCGGAAAAATGTTTGAATCACATTTGCTTCCTTAACTTGCGGGTCTTTCAATACCTTTGGTGAAAGAGTTATTCTCTTTTCATTGTATTCCCTAAGTAACCAATCCTTGAAAACCCAACAATCTTCAATTTTATGCCCTAAGCAGCGATGATATGGGCAGTAATTTGCATTATCAATTTTGTCGGCTTCTTCAGGCTTCTTTGGAGTGGGAAGTTGGAGAGTTCCACTTGCCAGAGCTTGTGTAAACAATTTCGCTACTTTGTCATTTCGGAAAGGATATTGTTTATTTTTCCTTTCTTCAAGAGATATAATTCTCTTAGAAGGCAAAACTTCATTTTCTTCTCCAAACATTATGGTTTTGCCTTTTGTTTGTTTTCCCTTATTATCCGGATTTTTATCACCACCTTTCACATCAATAATGGTGACATTTTTCGTGGCTGCCTTTTTCTGCTTATCTATCAATGATATGCCTGCTGCACCTTTTAAGGCAGTCAAAAGTTGAGGATTTTGCATTAAGAAAACCTCTGAATCAGTTGCTTTAGTTGATAAGGCTTCAAAAGTAGTTGGAGCCACACCTTGCAAACCAAAAGCCAACCAAGGGAGTAAATTTGACATACATAATTTAACTGCTTCACTCTGATCGAGCATCTGAGAGCAGTGAATACTAAGATTTCTCCATCTCGTTATAAAATCAGCTGCTCGTTCATTTGTCTCTTGTTTGGTTGCAAGTAATTCTGACATACTAATGGATCTCCGCGTGCTGTAAAATCTTGATAAAAATTGAGATTTCATGATATCCCAATCTGCAATTGATCCTGGTGGTAGTTTTGAATACCATTCAAAAGCCGCTCCTTTCAAAGTTTGAACAAATTGTCGCAATAATAAAGAATTATTTCTTGATGTATCCCCACATGCAGAGATAAAGTGTGCTATATGTTGATGTGGATCCCCTGTACCATCAAAACTAGAGAATTTGGGTTGATGATAACCCAAAGGAAATGGTATTTCATCATGCCATACCGGGTAAGGCTTAATATAGTTGGAGTTTGAAGACGAGGCATAAGCTCCTAAGCCACCAAATTTTGTACTTAATATATTTTCAATTGCTTGTTGCAAAGTATCTTGTGAAATACTCGTATTAGTATCATGAGGAGTAATTGTATTTTTATTCGGCTGAGACGATGGTATATCAGTCAACTGAGAAGTTGATTATTAGCAGCGTTAACATTCTGTTGTTGCAACATTTGGGCCAAGGCATCTATTCGTGCATTTAACTGTGATAGTTGACAATCCTTCTCAGCATTTATCTGAACCTGCTCTTGGAGTTGTGTTGTCAACTTCTGAAGTTCTTGCTGTTCGGGTGTTTGATCGGATGTGCCAATAGTCATTACTGGCATCCCAATTGGAGAAATACATTGTCTCGATCTCGTTTCATGTTTATCCAAAATTTGTTTGGCTCTAGCAACACGACGTGTTTGAACACCTTCGCGGGTTGCTAATTCTTCTAGCATATCTTCATCTTGTGGTAGCTCATCAAAACTTCGTGTTTTCGGCCTTGTATATGGATTAGGACCTGTGTTCACCATCATTGCTTCTACAATCCTTGTTGGAGAGTCGGAAGATTTCGGCGCATCCACATTCGCCTTTATAGTTAATTTCGGAACCCACATATATTTGGACCTTGTTTTCAGCTGTTTATTTTCAACTCTCTCATTTGAATATGGGCCTAACCTTTCAAAAACAGACTGTTTTCTAGATCCAAGCCGTTGATGAATTGTTTTTCTTATAGGTTGTGAAGACAACCCTAATCGTTCATGAACAGATTTTCTTGGTGCTTCAATCCTGCTATGCATATTGCCATAAGCGGTATCCATTCTATTCTGTCCAAAGATTGATGTTACAGCATCTTGTTGTAGTACCTCAAAAGGATTTGAGGTGGTTATTACCGGACAAACTTGTATTATTGTTTGTGGTAATATAGTATTTGCTTGCTTAAGGACTCTTTGACGTGTCCTCCTAGCATTGCGCTTCATGGCTTGAGTCATGAACGGCCTTTGGAAACCTTGTTGTTTCCGCTGGTGTGACTTCTGATTGTTATTTGTATTCTCCATAACTTCAACATAGTGAGCGTCCATTATTTGGATGCTATTAATTTTTCTAGTTCGCCGGAAAGGATTTGTATGATATACAAAAATAGTTTTGAAGTTATCAGGAGATGATATTCGGATCTGAGGTTCTATATGTTGCCTCTTCACCATATCGACTTGCGAGGCATTGTATGTGCTTGTCTCACCAATCATTTCAACTTGATTAGTAAAAGGATGAACCTTTCCCCTAATTTCAGTTTTAGTGGTCAAGGGACGAGCCCCTGCACTAGTTTCAGTTTTAGTGATCAAGGAACGAGTCCCTGCACTAGTTTCAGTTTTAGTGATCGCACTATTTTCAGTTTTAGTGATCAAGGAACGAGTCCCTGCACTATTTTCAGTTTTAGTGATCAAGGAACGAGCCCTGCACTATATTCAGTTTTAGTGATCAAGGAACGAGTCCCTGCACTATATTGAGTTTTAGTGATCAAGGAACGAGCCCTCGCACTATATTCAGAATTTGTATCAATTAAGGGATGAACCCTTTCGCCGTCTTCAGAGGGATGAACCCTTTCGCCGTCTTCAGAATTTGTAGTGATGAAGGGATGAGCTCTCCAATTATTTTCAGTTGGAATTGCGAGCTTGATTGGAAGAAAATCACCAAATTGTATGAAAACCTCCATGAATGCCATTCCACCTGCAAAAATATAAAGCATATTAGAATATAAAATATTTCCCAAAGATGAGAGGAAGACGAAGTCCCACCGGGCGTGCCATTTTGTGAAAGTGGGATTTTAAAATATTTAAAATATATTCGGACCTCGTCTCTAATTACGCATATATATGCAACCTCTGATTTTAGGAAAAATTTTAATATATAGCATGCAAATATTATGTTTAACAAATATAAAATTCATACAAATATAATTATTTTGAGAAACTCATTGGATTTATCAAATTTGAAACTATACATTTAACACATAAATATATAGCATAAATGAATGTATGCAAGGACATATTTAACACATTTGAATATATATATCGCAAACAAAAGATTATAAATCCTCATATCATATGTCACATATTTATATATAGAAAATAACATAAATGAAATAAAATGAAGCCCATATAAAGGCTTAAAGCTTCTGATGTGTCTGATGGAGTCCTATATCTTCTCCTTGGAGCTTCGCTTTCAGTCCGAGTAACGATATCAGGCGGAATCCGTTGAAGAAACAATCTCATGAGAATTGAGAAGCACTAGAGCAAGAATCAGCGAGCCTATAGCATATCCTCACCTACTCCGTTTCTTTCTTTATCTCTCTCCAAAATTCTATAATTTGTGTGAATTTTCTGTATCCTTAGCAGCACCTCTATATGTTGTCTTCCCTCTGCCGCCACGCTTTGATGAAAAGGCATTTTATAGCCATCATATCCACTAATCCTTTGATGTAACTGTAATATTAATCACCATATTAAGACATAAACGTATGAAACGTTTACTGTAATAATGCATTGTCTGCTGTGCATCATTTGAAACGTATGTAACGCATCATCTGCTGTAATGTATTTACTTCTGGCCAGTATTTTGAAAATTTAGAAACGTATCCAAATCTGATCCAATCATGCTCAAACTTTGTACACAGGTACCTTGATGAGTCTATTTTCATATAAAATTGGTTTGAGCCCATTCGGACATGTGTACAAAAAGTTATAATATCCGAATCGAGTGCTGGTCAGTCTGAGCCGAGCCAACTCTGAACCGATTTCATAAATATATTTCATCAAGTAAATATTCTCCAATTAATGGGAAATTTTACATGATGGTGTGGAATCGAATTGGCTTTCATACAAAATTAGTTGCTCATAATTCGGACATATATAATCTGCATTATCATCAATTTAGCAACAGTATGTCAATTCCGAATTATTTGAACTGAATCGGATTTAATCTAATTAGACTTGATATAGGTCTAATTAGACTATATACCATATTTGAAGCTTCAATTGAGCGTGTCGGATTATTATGCCAGATAATAAATTGACCCCGAATTTGATTTATCTATCCGAAAAAATGTGAGCACAACAGTGTTCGGCAAAGAAGTTTGCCAAATTCGGACGACAAAGAAAAGGGTGGAGAACCTTGCGGAAGCTAGAATCTCCTTCGGCCCTGAAGACTTATTAGGTGTTTCCTTACCTCATGATGACGCACTTCTCATTTCAATAATTATGGCGGATGCGCAAGTGGAACGAGTGCTGGTAGACGGTGGGAGTGCAGTAGATGTCTTATTCTGGGAGGCATTTCTGGACATTGGCCTGACAGCCGACTTCTTAGAAGCTTGTAACCCGTCATTGATAGGCTTCTCCGGCGAACCATTAACTCCGAAAAGGGTCTTGCTGCTGCAGATCACCGTTGGAGAATTCCCTAAACAACGGACTATCCCAATGTCATTTGTTGTGGTAGAAGCCAATTCACCTTACAATGTGATCTTGGGCCGACCAGCAATTCACGACCTAAAAGCGATGGTGTCCACATGCCACCAGAGATGAAGTTCCCAACATAGAGCGGGATTGGAGAGGTTAAAGACAACCAGCAGGCAGCGAGAAGATATTTTGTCTCAAGAATAAAGAACAAATCTATTAAAATAGCGGCCTATATGGAGATCGATCCCAAAGACCGAACCGATTGGAGCGTACCAGTAGAAAAATATTGAAGCTATCCCTATGCGAGACAGAACCCGACGGGTCGTTCAGTTAGGATCCACGCTAAGAAGAAGAGTGGGAGATGTTGTAATACTTGCAGAAGAATGCCAAAGTGTTCACCTGGGAGCCTACGGATATGGTTGGTGAAGGGTTACGGGATAAATCAATACATCAACATACACAACGAAAATTTAAAATTTTTACAACATTGCCCGTAAAACCCAAAACAGAATCCCATTGGTATGCTAAAATAATCGTACTCACATGTATATCGAATATACATAATAAAACACATAATAAATCGCATGATAAAATAAATTAATCTAATTAATTTATTCAGTCCTATAATGCTGCTAATCGCGTTTTACGAGATTATCGAATTACCTTGGATCCGTGAAATGAGAACTCCAGAATAAAATCAAGCAGTCGTCGTCATGAGTAGATTACGTTCCGATGAATCAAGCCGCGAACGTACCCGGCTTCTAACAGTGATCCACGCGGAGACGAACGCGAAACCGAAATCGATTTAATCGGATTAAAGCGAATAAAAACGAACTTGGGCCGCAGGCCTGGAATTAACAAGTCCAGCCCGAAAACCCCCTCTTCTTCTTCTTCTTCCTCCAGTCATCCGAACACCAAGCTCGCTGCTGAATTCGTCGTCAAGAACTGCGGTCGTCAACCACCAGGCATTTGCCGTCACGAACACTGTGAGCGGCCGCCGCAGCCGTCGAAGATCGTCGGAGTTTAACCGGTGCAACGCTTGCAGCCGAATCTTGTCGAAAATAGTCAAGAGCTCGCCGTTGTTCACACCTTGTCCGAGCTTCGTCGCCAAGACATCCCAGAGAAGACGTGACCAACCTCGTCGCCGAGCTCAAACTTGCGAACGAAGATCGTCGCCGAGAGCTCGCAACCAAACGTCGGTGAAGAAAATGAGAGAAAAATAAAGATCGCCGGAGGAGAAAGATCCGCATGCGGCTGCGACCGACGAGGAGGAGCTCTTATAACCGTGCTAGCGGCCGTAAAGCTTCTTCAACGCGCGTCGGCCGTCGGCGAAGCGTCGCGTAATGTCGACTGTTACGCGCCTGCGAGAAAATAAAAATTTTTGCGTATTACATGAAAAATCTCCAACATGAACATTTCGAAAAATCAAACCCTCGTGATTTTGCAAAACATTCGGCCACCAAAATTGCTTTTGGCAAATTTAGCCCATGACGTTATAAAAATTCGATTTTCGCGATTGCGTCTCATTTGCGTGTGACCTATTAGGTTCAGTACCACGCCAACAGTGAATAAATAGTTAATTCACCCAATTAATAAATAATTAGTTCAACCAACTAATTATATTTATCTACAGATCATTGTTAACGTCTAGCAACATGCCATGACTACCTGTGTCGTATGAATTTCAAATTCATCATCAAAACCTCTTATGTGAATAGTTACCATGCCCTATAATCTTTATGTTCTTTTCTAACATCCCGAATGAGCTTAGAGTATGGATATCAGTCAAACTCTAAATCAGCTCAATCATATGTATCCGTCTTAATAGATTAGCTCTGTTGTGACATTAAGAACTCCTCTTAATTCACATCGTACCTCAGCCAAGGATTTTCTAAGCTAACTCTATATTAAAGACACATAGAATGTTCTCCTCCTTACTAGGAGGTGACAGATTCTTTATTGGTTCTCATCTATCTTTATGTGCGAATATCTATACCCAGATGGTACCCGTGTATAGCTAAGCTGTCGTACTTGGATACACACTAAAGTATAAATGTTCTAAAAAATAAGATACTATGGTAACCTCAAGTCAAAGGATCAAGGCACAACTATCACATAAAAGAATCACCATTGACTAATTCCATTAGTGTTCTTTTAGCGAGTCAATTCAGTGAACTCATTCTCTAATGAGCACCTACACACTTACTTCAGTGTCAACTACACTTGTAGTAATGAGATCACTACTCTCATCATATGAGACAGTAAGCTGTGTATTAGTCTTTGCGGTGCCATTGAGCCCCTACTCAATGTTCCTATGACTAAGAATATTTTGGACTTAGGTTTATAAGATGTTGGGTCTTATTATCATGATCTACTATCATGATCCTAAATCTACTACCCTTGTCCATGAGATTTATCACATGCATTCATAAACACACACAAAAACATGACGATGCGATAAATAGGAATAACCATAATTAAAAACAAATAAATAAACAAAACATGTTTATAATAAAGTGTGTGTTCGCCAATATATCAAATATAATTGGCTTTTAGGGTATCTACTCTTTCAGTTGGCTTGGACTCAAAGATCGCCACCCACCAGCTGCATCTTTCGACTAGCGTTCGGCCTGTCAAGCAACCACTCAAGAGCTATTCGGAAGAAAAGAGGATAGCAGCAAGGATTGAGCTGCAGAAGCTGCTCGACGCAGGATTCATTGACGAAGCTCATTTACTTCCTGGTTAGCAAGTAGTTATGGTCAAAACGTCAAATGGTAAATGGCGTATGTGTGTAGACTTTTTCGACTTAAATAAATACTGCCCAAATGATAATGATCCTTTGCCGCACATTAATTATCTGGTGGACTCTACGTGTGGATACGAGCATTTATCTTTCTTGGATGCCTATAGCGGTTATAACCAAATAAATATGAACGAGAAAGATGCACCGAACACCGCCTTTGTTACCAAGAAAGGAACCTATTACTATAAGGTTATGCCTTTTGACCTAAAAACGGCCAAGCTACTTTCCAGCGGGTAATGGATATTATTTTCAGAAGCGAACTAGGAGAAACAATGAAGGCATATGTAGATGACCCACTGATCAAGAGCCGAAAGAAAGAAAATCACCTTAAAGCGCATGTGTTGGCGGATTTTCAGGTGGAAACGATCATGTCTATCCCCTACCTTTCACCAATAGGGGAACCAGAGATGAATCAACAGGTGAACACCTCCGAAAGAATGCCAGCACCAGCCACGTGGTATTTATATACGGATGGATTTTCTACAGCCCTAGTGAGTAGTAACTAGCCCAGAAGGAGCACGCCTAGATTACGCCCTACGGTTCAAATTTCCAGCCACAAACAACGCAGCGGAATATGAAGCATTAATTGCTTGAATGAAACTAGAGAGGCATTGGGCGTCAGGACCCTGGAAGCAAGAACAGATTCCGAGCTGGTGGTGAATCAAGTAGTAGGCGTCTATGAAGTAAAGGATCGATCCTACTATGGCGAAATACTTGGACGTGGCTCGGGAACTTATTAAAAGGTTCGATGTCTTATCCATACAACACATTTTCAGATCGCAAAAAATTTTAGCAGACGCACTATCCTGGCAACATCGGAGTGGGAATTCACCCCCAAAGGATATTTTTGGAGGAAGTAAAATACTCTTGCCTGGATGCTGAACAATCCTTCCCGGAAGGTAGAACTGGTGTCATGTGCATAGAGGAGACACCGGAAACCTGGATGACCCCAATAGCTCGATTCCTGAGTAAGGGGATTATGTCGGACAACAAGCGAGAGGCAGAGAAGATTCGCAAGCGAGCCACGCGATTTCTAATCGTCAGAGGTCAACTGTATAAGCGAGCGTTCACCCGACCCCTACTAAAGTGCATTACATCTCAGCAAGAAAAAAACGTATTGCAGGAGATACATAGCGGAGATTGTGTAATGCACATCGGCGGTCGAATACTACAAATTCTAACATTAAATATATTAAAATTCTAACATGACTCCTAAGAACACCCTAGCACAATCCAGAACACTCCAGAATACCCCAAATTTTTCTACAAACTTTAGAATATATTTAGGTAATTTTTAATGTATTTCGAGTAAATTAAATCACCAAAAATCGAAGAAAATGCCAAAAATTATGAAACAAAATTATAGTTCACTCGAAAATAAAAGATGGTAATTATAGATATTTGTTTTGCGAATTTAGAACATTTTTAGATAAATTTTAAATATTTTTATTTTCTCAAATAATGAAGAAAGCATAACAAAATAAATTCGAAATACATTGAACTTCACCATGACTCCTAAGAACAACCCAGAACATCTTTGCATAACCTAGAACACCCCAATTTTTTCTACAAATTTAGAATATTTTTGGGTAATTTTTAATGTGTTTCGAGTAAATTAAATCATAACAAAATATAAAAAATATCTATAATAACCCCTTTTTGATTCCTAGTGAACTATGATTTTTTCATAATTTTTGGCTTTTTTTTTTATTTTTTATGATTTTATTTACTCGAAACACATTAAAAATTACCTAAAAATGTTCTAAATTTGCAGAAAAATCTGAGGTGTTCTGGGGTATTCTGAGTTGTGCTGGGGTGTTCTGGGGTGTACTTAGGAGTCGAGGTGGAGTGTCAATGTATTTCGAGTATATTTTGCGATGCTTCCTTCATCATTTGAGAAAACGAAAATATTTAAAAATTATCTAAAAATATTCTTAATTCGTAAAACAAATATCTACAATAACTCTCTTTTGTTTTCGAGTGAACCATAATTTTTTCGTAATTTTACGCAATTTTGTTGATTTTTGATGATTTAATTTACTCGAAACACATTAACAATTGCCTAAATACGTTCTAAAATTTTAATAAAAATAATTATTAATTTATATATTCAAATATAAGAAGTTTTAAATATTATTATTTTATATTTGTGACTAGCAACCGTGCATCGCAACCATTTTACGTCACTCAAATAACTTTGTTTATTTTATATATATCATATAATAATTATTTTGCTCTAGTAATATGACAAATAAAATATAAAATTTTAATAAAAAATTATTAATTTATATATTCAAATATAAGAAGTTTTTAATATTATTATTTTATATTGGTGACTAACAACCATGCATCGCAACCATTTTACGTTACTTAAAAAACTATTATTTTACATATATCATATATAATTATTTTGCTCTAATAATATGACAAATAAAATATAAAATTTTAATAAAAATAATTATTAATTTATAAATTCAAATATAAGAAGTTTTTAATATTACCATTTTACATTGGTAACTAAATAACCGTGCATCGTACGGGTTCAAAACTAATTTTACAACAAAATACTCCTGATGAGTAATATTGTTAACAACAACGAAGAAATAAACTCTAAAAAAAACTTCCAATTGGCGACTGAGTATGCTGCTCCAAAATTTTGAAATTCAAAATTCCCCCCAAATTTTGCTTAATAGGTTTATATTTATATATGATAGGCTAGTTGGTTTAACCCATCATATATCTCTCTCTCACTCTCACTCTCACGATCAACCTAATTTTGGCCCCCACGTCCACCTTTGCCGATCAGATCCGCACTTCCGGCCATCGATCACCGCCGGAGCTACCCCCTGCGTCGTCCCCGCGGTTGCTGAGTCGTTGCACCGCCAAATCCCTTCGAGAGCTTGATTTCTAGTCACCCGAGCTACTGCGTCGGCCGATCTATGCAGCTGGTAGTCTATTGTTGCTGCTCCTAGTATCGTCGTTGTCGCCACTACGGGCGGGAGCTGCCGCGATCGCTGATTCGAGCCGCTCTGATCTCTCTCTCCCTCACTTGGCGGCGCTACAGCTGTCGAATTCCACCGCCATCGCTAGATCCCGATGATCCACTGTCTCCGTGGACCGCATCGTGGTCATCTCCGACTGTTGCTACTGCCAATTGTTACTGTATAGTGTTAGACACTACCTCTAACTGCGTATCTTTATTGCTGTTGAGCTCAGATCAGAGCATAGACCAACAAGCAATGGAGTATGTTTGATTTCTGTTATAATTTTGAATTCAAATTTGTTTATATAAGATATTGCATTATTGTTGCTCTCTCTCTCTCTCTCTCTCAAATATGAGTTAGGAGTTTGGTAGGAATTTGGTGCATATGTCTTCGTGTTAATTTGGATTATATTCTTGTTATGGAGAAAGCTGCAAATCATTTGGAAACTTTAAGAGGAATTTGAGACATTTTTCTATTTGTTTCTGATAAATCGCCTATACATCGTAGTTTACGTGTTTATGTTCTGGTTAAAAAGGTTCACTTGATTAGTGTTGAGAGGATTGTTGAAGAATTGGTATTTAATTTTGTATTTCAGAGTTCCACTGGAGTCCTATATGGCATCCATTAATTTCTCACATTTTTTTCCTCATGTGTATGAATAATTTTTGAGATACAGAAAATATGAGTTCTACTTTGTCACTTGATTGAAAGAATCTTGTAGTTACATGTCTTTGTTGTCATAAGGGATTACTAGCGGATATTAGATTGTTATAATCTGAACAGAGTTTTTGTAGTAAAGGATGAAACTTTTAGGACTAGATGTGGATATCTATAAAGTTGTATATAGTTTTATGTCCTAGAAAGTTCATGTGCTTGTTTTGAAGAGTAATATTAAAAAGATAGTAATAAAGTTACAGGAAAAACAAGTTTCTATTTTATGCAAAGGATAGTAAATTAGCATGAATATTTAGGGAAAAAGATAGTAATGTAAATGTATGTGTCATCATATTTCTACGATTATAAATCAGCATGAATATTCTATTTATTCTCGTAGATTGATTGTGGAAGAATTTTCTTCCTCTAGGATGAATTTATCTTGTTAGTTTGGACTTATATATTTGCATTTATTTTGCAGATGATTTATCGTCTAAGTACATGTCTTGGTTTTCTAGAAGTACTCAGTCATGAAGCGGCAAAAGAGATAAGTATTTTGATGACACATATGAGAGGCCTTCACAACATGCAGGCATATATAACATATACGAATGGATGATGGTGACGATTGACGAGGTACCTGAATTTGTTTCATAGAGTCAATATCTTTTGTGACTACTTCTTTTACTTTCCTTGTAATGTACAACAAATATGGATATGTAATTTGTACAACAAGTTTCGTATTCTGTAAATTTGACAATGTATATTCAATTCTTATACATTATGAATTTTGATTATATTATTTTTTATTTTTTATATATATATAACAAGATTTAGAAATAATAAATAATTGGCTTTTAATTTTTTTAAAGCCAATATAGTATTGCCTGCTAATAGTTTTAAAGGTTGACATAATTTGGCTTTAGAAAAAAAAAAAAACTTTTGAAGCCAATAACAATGGCAACTAAAATTATTTACAACCAATATTATATTGGCTTCATAAAGTTTTAGATGCCAAATAGAGTTGGCTTTTAATATGTATTTTTTCAGAGGATAATATCATCTGGCTTTTAAAATATTTTAATGCCAATTTTATGTTGGTTGCAGAAAGTTTTAGATACCAAATATGGTTGGCTTTAAAATATTATTTTTTTTGAAGCCAATATCATATGCCCTTTAAAATGATCTGAAGCCAATCCTATATTAGCTTTAGATAGTTTTAGATGCTAAATTTGGTTGGCATCTAAAAATAAATATTTTTAGTAAGCCAATTAATGTTGGCTGCTGAAATTTATTTTCTGAAGTCGACTAATTTTGTTGGCCTCACGAAGCTTTAGTGGCGAACTTTAGGAAGCCAACCTCAAGGCCAACTTTTTTGGCGTCTAATAATTTTAGAGGCCAAAAAATGGTCTTTAAATGCTGAATTGGTTGGCCTCCAAAGACCATTTTTCTTGTAGTGTACCTTGGGATGAGCGGATGATAATCTTGACTTTACACTACCTTGGGGTTAGCGGATGATGATCTTGACTTTGCCCCACCTTGGGGTGAGCAGATGATAATCTTGATTTCACCTTTCCTTAGGTGAAGATGTAGATTTTTCCTTATCTTGTGCTGATAAAATGATGGAAGATTTTACCTTAGCTTGAGTTGTTACCTTTGAGCTGAGAATATTAGGTAGACTTGCCCGTACCTTTGGCTGAGCAAATGATGTTGAAGTTGATTTTACCCTTCCTTGAGCTGAGTAATGTTGACCTGAATAGATTGTCCCTTTGGGTTTAGATATCCCTTGGTTTGTTTGTTGACCTTGATATTCCTTGATCCTTGCGCTGGCTATTTTAGTTACCTTCTTAACTCCTTTTCTCCTCAGCTTAAATTCTCAATGAGAAACTACCCCTGTTTGAATTCTTTTGATGATTTAGAGCGTATCCCTGGTAGATAATGGATTCTTCTTGATTTCTTCCGTTGTCCTTGTCCTCCCTTGATCATTGTATTGGTTGCTTTGAGGACTGTCTCTGTTCAAATGTTTCTTCAGCAATTCCTATGTTTCTTCTTCCTTAGTATGATCCAAATTTTCTCTAAAATTTGCACCAATTTATCCTTCAGAATATCTTGCCCCAGTTTGATTCAAATTTTCGACAAAAAAATTGCTCCAGTTTGAGCTCTGGATTTTTCTACTTGTGCCAATTTCTTTCTGCAGGTCGAATTATCTCTAACTTGGATCTTCTTCTGAAATTGCTCTTTACTGTTGTGCTTATCCGTTCTCTTCTTGCTTTTCTCACGCGAAATTCTTATTTTCTTCTACCACATGTCAAAATGTGTGTCGCCTATGCAGTTAGCTTTGTTTTTTTCGTTAAAGGAAAATCCTCTTATCTAACCTCTACGATTGGAATTATGTACTTTGAAGCAAAATCTTTTCAAATAAAAGGAAGTGCCTCCTTTTGAGTATAGCTTCTTGAAAAGTGGAGCTAAGTAAAAGAAAATCTTATTTGATGAGAAAAGTGGAGTTTTGCAGATTCTGCAGAGTATAAGAGAAATTCATGTTGCATGTTCTTAGTTCAAGAAAATAAGAGAAAAATTTACAACTTAAGTCCTAACCAGTTTTGCCTAGCTCACCCTTTCGGGTTCCTAGCGGGCATTTTTCTGAGCATCGTAAAATTCATGTTGCTTTCTTCTTTCCTTTTCTTTTATTTCCTGAATTCTTCCGTAAGATTTTGAGCTCCTAGACCAGTTAGTTATGTTTGATTGTCTTGAGAAAGTCTTCCAAAGCATCTAGTGGAAGTAACTGTGCATTATTGCATTTTAGCTCATCTGCTGGAAATGTCTTATGTGGTAACGTCTTAATAGTTGGGACTAAATACAGTAGGATTCTTTGGTGCTTTTTCTTCTTCCTTCTTCTTTTTTTTTCTTCTTTCTTTTCTTTTTCTTCTTTTTTTTTCTTAAACATTCCTTAGATAGTATTTGACGTGAATTCCGATATTGGTGATTAAGGAATCCAGTTATTCAATAAATACAATCTTAAGGTGCTTCGCATACTCATACTTTAAGTTGTCGTTTGACGTAAAAGTAAAAATGGGGTTCATGAATACTTCTAATTATTAGATAACTTTAAGCTGCAGAGTAATTATTTGCACTTGTTCTTTTCCTTTTTTTTCTCTCTCTTTTGAAGATGAAGAAGAATCGTAACTAGTATACAGTCTCGTTTGTATGCTACCCACAAGAACGTTTTGCTAAGTATCTCCTTGTTATCTGTCTTATTAAAAAATGCTCTTTCTTTTCTATAGTTTCCTTTTTCTTGCTCACTTTTTTTTTCAAGTTGCTTAACTATTCCTCTTATTATGTTAAAGCTTAGCATATTCATTTTCGAATTATTCTCTGCAGAATCGTATGTTCATAAAAAAAATGGTAGTGAGCGTTCATGTACTCTGGAAAAGAGGCCCTTTTAAAATTTGAAGAGAAATTACTCAAAGTATATTGCCAAAAACTTGCTTCCAATGCAGAGTAATCTTGTTGAAAAGAAAATAGTTGAGCATGCATAGAAAACGCATATTAAGACATGCAGTAAGCTAAACCAAATATCTCACGTGCTTTTGTAAAAGAGAAAAGAATTCGATGGCTTCCACGTCTTCTTATTTGTTGTTGACAAGGACCCTGGCCTGACATATCCTCCTGATGATAATCCTCTTTGTTGTTGTTCAGCTTAACACTTTAATCTTGAAGATGTCTTCTATCTTATATCCAATCGATTAGTCTTTGGAATTTTTAACACTGCTTTAGAGCTTTGTTCAACCATGGTTGAGTTGGATTTGTCCTGTATTTGATGAGCTCGTTTATCTTGTTCCTTAAAGTTATAACATCCTTCAATGCCATGTCCTGCGACTCTACCTGGCTAGATTGGTTGGCAAGTTCTTAAGACACCAGTTCTTTCTCGACTAGATACTTGAGGATTTCTGCTTGAGATATTGCTTATTGACTGAGCGAGTTTGTCCTTGCTGTTGCTGATGTGAAGATGCTTGATGTTGGTAAGCTGATGATTGTTCCTGATAATTTTCTGCCTAATAGTTATCTTTGCTAGTAGTCTTGTAGGGCGATTGTGTAAATTGTATGGCGGATGAGTCCGCAGTAGCAATGTGATATACGATGTACGATGTCTTCTTCCTTCTCACCTTCCTATTCTAACCAGCAAATTTGAGAGTAGACTCGATGTTTACACCTGTATGTACTAGGTGAGCGAAATCAATAGCATTGGCGGGCCTCGTATTCTCAAACGCCTTCATTGCCGACTTTCTTCCTTCTTGGGTGATTTGAAAGTTAATATTCATTTTTTTATTGAGAATGGCACTTTTCATGAACGAGCAATATTCAGAAAAAGTCATCGAAAGTGATGCTTATGATGATTGGACTCTTATCACGTGCTTTTCCTTTGGTTCCTGCTTTCCGTTAGCGTTAAATTCTTTTTCGTCCATTTGTACCTTTTTGGACAAACTGGTCCTTGAGCATGAATGCCACCATCTCTTTTGTTGATTTTGTCCTGGGGCTGTTTCCCACGGATATTGTGTCGTTCCATCAGTATGACTGCTTTCGCATTACTGATCTCTTCCTTTAGTACTGGTATGAATATGTTCTTCGAAGTATTCCTCGGCAGTTGTTATGAACTTTGTGCAGATAGTTCTGATGTTGTCTTAATAGTCGGATGTCTTCTTCTAAGCCTGCTTAAGAGACCTTTGTACGTCTAATTTGTGATATCTTTGTAGCTTTTTATGATTCTGCCTCTTGAGCTTGTAAAATAAGTCTTCTCCACCGGAGGTTATTCAAAAATGATCTCGCACTTTGAAAGAAGAAAGTCGTGGCAAAAATGTGGAGAAAAAAGAATTGCAATATATATATATGACTATGTCGTCTAGTTTTCTTTAAAACCCATGTTTATATAAGAGACCAAACTTATCAACTTTGCGTTTTCCTAACAATGCATATCCACCACAAATTTTGGGATAAAAAGGGATACTTTATTTATAGCAGGTCATTATTACATCAGAGATTTCACCAAAAAGGTTTACAAGATGACCTTTTTCTATAGATGACTTCTTCACTTTGGAGATTCTTGATCACAAGCCTGACGGATTTCCACATAATACTTAAGGCTGGCACGTGCCTTCTTGATTTCTGCCACAATTTCTCCATTAGCCAACGGATGTATTGTGTCTTCTATACCCTTTGTTGACACCTCATTTTGTCCGGCTCGCTAACCATGCACAACGTCAATCCAAATGCATTGCTCGGCTCATTTAAGCTCGAACAAGTCTGATTTGGGTCCAATTAAGCTAAATAGGTCTATCGAGCCCGATTAAATCGAATTAGACTTGATCGGATTCGTTGGACCATTTAGTTCGATTTGATCCAATTAAAACATAAAATCTGGTTCGTTATGTGTTATTAACGCTTTATATTTGAAGATCAACTGAGAAATCGGCAATTTGAGACATTAGAGGTTACATGCGAATAAATCGTAATTTTCGGAACCAAAATTTATGCTGCAGGGTCCTGTTTGCGAATATGTAATTTTAGAGACGAAAATTTTGCAAATTCGTAAGGAGCTCGTTTTGCAATTATCAGAACTTGGGTATTTTTCATGTAATATGCGTAAATACGTTACGCAGCAAAGAAGAACAGGAAGGGGAAGCGGCGCGCGTTTTGCCAACCGCCGCGCACGTCCGCGACCCGCTGCCACCTCTTCGTCTTCGCCAACGGACGCCGCTCCGGCTGCCTCGAGAGGAACAAAACAGGCTGGAGAGAGCCCGCAAGATGGAGAAGACCCGACTGAGAGGACCGGCTGGAGAGGCTGGAGAGAGCCCCGCGAAGGGAGAGCCGAGAAGAGGAGGCCTAGCGGGAAGAGATCCAGGTAGAAATACAGACAAGCCCGACGAAGAAGAAGGAAGCATCGGAGGGGCCACGGGAGAAGAGGCCGGTAGGAAGAGGAAGAGGAGGCCGATGGTGAAGAAGAGAATAAGACCGGCAAGAATTCGAGAGAGAGAAATCAAGAAAAAAAGGAGACCATTATCCAAAAGTCTCGCGTTAATCAAGCACCTCGACGTCCTCGCAGCCGCCGTCACCGGAATCACGCTCGTCGGCCGCAGCTTGCATTTCCGGCGAAAACGATAACGAATCAAACTCATGTTCAAACCCAAAGGTAACACTCTCAAACAACTCTCATTAGCATCTAGATCTATAGTATATCACTAGCCGCCGCCGTGGCTTCGCCGACGACGAGCCACGGCGGCGAAGTATAAAAACTATGTTTTTATACCGAAACTACACTCCTAGATATCTCGTTATAGACACGTTGAAACCAAATTTTGACATTTCCACTGAGTCCAGGACCCTCGATAACCCTTAGGTACGTATATGCTTTTCAACAGCCGGCGGCGCCGGCCATCTTTAATCGGCAGCGAGCTTGCGTGGCCGGCGAGCTCACGACGACGATGCTGCATCGACGCCGTAATAGTCACATGATGCAACAATGATGATCGACCGGCTCACTGGTCGTCATTTTAAATCAGCTACGCGCGGGGCTAAGCCCACGCGCGTCGGGCTCGATCGCGACCGAGCCCGTTTCAATCCGATCGAGCCATTTTCGAATCCGACCCAGACATTTTAAATCTGACTGAGCCATTTTCGAATCCGATCGAGCCAAATCAATTCAGACCGAGCCTAATTGACTAAAACTAAGCCAAATCACATTTTGATCGAGCCACTTTCATTTTGACCGAGCCAACCTGCTACAAAACAAGTCATTTAGGACCTAAACAACTAATTTTACGTTTAAAATCAATTTTTATCATTTTTATAAAGTTTTAAGCCCAAAAATAAAGGATTAAGGTATTTCTAAGAAATATAAGGTTTTAAGCTTAATAAGTTGGGGTTAGAGTGAGGCGATTTAACCGATCTTTACACCTCAACTGAATATTTTCAAAATCAATATTTTTTAAAGAACAAAAGATTTTTAAAGGTTAACAAAAGTTAAGGCTAGAGTGAGGCCGTTTAGCCGATCTTTTGCTAACGTGATTTTTTCAAAATTTTAAATATTTCCAAGAATAAAAGTTTGTTAAAATTTAAACAAAAGCCAAAGCTAGAGTGAGGCGGCTATACCGATCTTTACGCCTTATCTAAAATTTCTTTAAAAACATTAAAGCAGGGCAAGGTGGTTAACTAAGCTCTGAGATTAAAGTGAGGTGGTTTATCCGAACTTTATATCTCTAAATATTTAAAAGGGGTTTGAAGAGGAAACGGAAACGCGCTGAGCCCCACTTAACAAAAACAAATATTTTCACGCACACCAAGAAATAAAAGGACACGATATAGGATTTCGACACTTAGGATAAGACATTATCATTAAAGTCAGAATGAGGCGGTTTAACCGATTCTTGCACTTTAGTGATATTATTTTTAAATAGGAATAAAGAAATGGTCTTACTTTAAATAAGTTTAAATCAGTTAGTTAAGAGTACCCTCTTCGGAGGGGCGCTGTGGGGGTGTCATGTCTTTCCCACTCGTAACCGATGACGAACCCAAAGAATTTCTAACGTGCCTTATCCCGATTTCCTATTTTTTCATAAAAATTAGGTGGCGACTCCAACCCTCTTTCACCCATCCGGAGGAAGGTCGTCAACCGATGGTGACTCCGCTGGGGACCGTTAGGCTCATTTAACTAAGTGATTTAAAATTTTTTTAAAGATAATGTCGCACACCCATTTTGTCCGACTGTTGATCGCAATCGGTTTCAGAGCACACGATATCTACCGCGTCACATAATCAAATAAGCTGCATGTTGGCCATTTTCGGCCGATTGCATTCAAAACCACTTTCAAAAATCAAATTAAAAATAATCACACAATTTTAAATTTAATTTTGATTCATTTTTGAGATTATTTGGAGATAGAATATCACTCAAAAACTTTAAAATGCCGGCATACGAGCAACACACAATCCCGAAATTCAATTTTTGTACATGTAGGGGCTATAATTGCCATTATCATTTGTGATGGACTTAAAAATGCAAATTGTATGTGATATTTCTGCAAATTTAAAAAACATGTTAGAGTGTAACTTGAGGTTTAGATCCACTTTTTGGGGATCTCAAAATTTTAAAAAACTTTCTAAATAGGAGGAGGAGGGAGACCGGTAGGTAGAAAGAAATGAGTGAGTGCTGGAGAGAGAAAAAGCAGAAGAGAGAGAAAAGAGAGAGAGAGAAAGGGAGAGAAAGTGAGAGAGAGTGAGAGAGAGAGAGAGAGAGAAAGTGAGAGAGAGAGAGAGAGAGCAGTGGAGAGAGAGAGAGGGTGCTGGAGAGAGAGAGAGAGAGAGAGAGAGAGGTGTTGACCCTAGTGTGATTTTGATGATGATTTTGATGATAACAAAAGACTTAGCAAAAGGTAATCTAACAAGTTTGTTCAAAGTGATATTAAGATAGATTTTGCTTAAGGAGCCGAATGGAGCAAACAAAAAAGATCAAGCAACCAAAGTTAAAGAACAAACATAGAAGTGAAGACAAAGCCTAGAGATCAACTAAGAAGCAAAGGAATCTAGTCGGAATTATTTAAAGCTTCAAGTTGGATTTTTACGAAGCCGAAGCACTCTTCATTTGTGATCCGGGATGGGCACGAGCTAGCCTCAAAGCTCTCTCAACGCCGGCTCACTCCGGAGGAGGGAGATTGGTTAGAGGTTGGTGGTGTTCTTGGTGGTGACCGAAGAGGTCGATATAACTCTAAGGCTCGGCCAGGGGGGGGGTGTAGAGAAGCAGTGGACTGTAGAAACTCCAGTGATAGGAGTTAGGGAAAGTGCCGGAGCTAGTCGTGAAATGGGCCTCGGGTGAGAGCTTGTTTTGAGCTCGGGTGAGCTGGTTGCTCGATGAGCTCGGAACTTGGATTTTATTGAAGCTAGTATGGAGACTAAGCTTAACATTCAAAATGCAGCTCCAAAGGGGAATTAATCACAAGAAAAGTTGTGACTCACTAACTCTAGAGGCTATTACTAATTACATCATTAAAGAATAAAAAAAGAGATATTACCTTCTAATGACACTTGGTGCAAGCTCTAGAAGCTTTTGACACCTTGACCCTAAACATCCTTAGCACACTTGTAATTAAGCTAAATAAAGATTAAAACACATAATTACACGAATTTGGACTGATTTAGTTGTTTCCCGCCTGGGCAGGCCGTGCCGCGCGCACCTGTGACCGCCGGGCGCGGCGCCCGGGGTTCGCCCAGGCGTGCGCCTGGGCCGCGCCCACGCGCCTGGGCGCCATTGGGCATTTTTGCTCTCCTTCGCGTGCTGATGTGATTGCGTGACTTCGTATCGCCAATTGAGTGGCACGGACTTCGAGAAGACCTTGGACTTGCCGAACTTTGGATTTGGTCTTGAACTTGCTTGAACTTGCACTTGAACTTCTTGATGTGCTATGTGCGCGGCATGCGCGTCCTTGGCGTGAGAGCCTTGATGTTGGCCTAGGCTTGGCCGCGTTCTCGACATTGGGCGTCGACTAAGATCCTCCTGGATCAATACTCCCTTCCATAAGCGAATGCTCCGGCATTGGCTTCAAAAGAGGCAACTTTAGACTTCCGACTTGAAGCATTGGTTCCCGCTTGAGTTGGTTTGCTTTGTGACTGAAATTTCCGGCTAGGATCTTGACTGAAACACCTTCCTTTTCTGAAATGACTTGCTCTTGATGGCGACAAGAGACTCGAACGAAGAGAGGGCAACACGCTTGCCTTCCCAACACAATCTTGGATGACAAACTCCTTATCATCTTTCTTCAAACGATATTTTAGATCACGACGATAGTAGATAGCATCACGATCATAAAGATATGAAACTCCGAGTATAACATGACACACATCCAAAGGCACAACATCACATACAACTTCATCAATAAAATGCTTCATAATAGCGAACTTAAGAGTGCATTGGTATCTCACCCTTACTCGACCTCCTCGGTTGAACCATTTAGAAGGAAGGATTTGGATGTGGCTTCACTTCTAGCCGGATCAAAGACGGCATCCACCACTTCTTGCTTCACTTGTATTTTCAGCCGGAAGAGGGCCTCTCGCTCCTTCTCCTTTGCTTCATTCACAACAAGAGCTAGAGTGGGATCGGCTTCAACGACTTGCTCTAAGAACTTCTCCTCCATCTCCTCGGGTTCTTCATTAGTGGTGACTATGGCGGCTCGAGGCTTCCTCCGCTCCTTGATCTCCTTGGGGACGAGTTCCGGGTGAAGGTTCCAACACTTCTCCTTTGTGTGGCCAAGCTTGTTGCAATGTTCACAAGACACGTTGCTCTTCTTCTTGGGCTCGGCAACTTCAGATTTTGGTGGCCCTTGGACTGCACTTGCTTCTCGTGGAGTTGAAGGCTTGGATGATTGTCCACGAGCCTTCGAAACATGGTTGGCGTTGAGCTTCGCCTTGCGCTCCCAAGCGGTGGCCATTCGACATGCTTCATCAATGGTATGTGCTGGCCAGATTTTCAGATCCTCGCGATGTTGAGGTTGAAGTCCAGCAACATACTTTCTAAACACTTCGGCTTCATTCTCGTCGATCCCCAAGACAAGGGCCTTCCGACGGAACTCCGAAGTATAGTCTTGAACCGTTTGATCCCGGGATTGCCGGTAGAATAACCATTGACTCCAAAGTTCTTCCACATACCCAACCGGATAGAATTGACTACGAACAAGATGCTTGAAGATCTCCCACGAGATTCCTCGCACATCATGGGATCGCACATAAGTATTCCACCACAATAAAGCATGCGAAGATAACTTAAGACGAGCCAATGCAATCTTTTGCACATCATTGTAATCATACAAACAGAATATGACTCTAATTGATCGAACCAAGAATCGAGTTTCTCACCGGATAGAGTTCCATCGTATGTCGGTAAGTCGATCTTGGCTTCAACTTTGACTGGACATCCCATGCTTCCTTCTCCTCCAAATATGCTTCCTCCGATGAAAGTTTCAGCTGGCTCCTTCCCCGGTCGGCGAGACGTCGAGGGTCCTTCCATCGAGGGATAGAGTGCGTTCGGTGCACCATAAGGTGGAGGGATGGACGGAAATGCCATGGACTGAAATGCCATTGGTGTAGGCGTCATATAGGAGCTTGTTCCTGGGTGAAATGGCGCTGCAAAAGTTGCTGGAATACACCCAGAACTTGCTGGAATTCCCGAAACAGAACATTGCTTCAGCTCGGGTCGCGTCGCGATTGGCTCTGTTTTTCCAGAACTTGTCGGGGACTGTTCTGGAGCATTTTCTCTTGACTGTACAGCAGGTATAGCTGCTGTAACATCATCTGAGATTGCTGGAACTTGCGGAGCTTCAAGGGCAACTGCATTGGTCTTCGTTTGAGCTGCGACGTGCACAAGCATTTCGTCGAGCTTTTGGTGTACGACGGCTTGTCGTTCATCTCTTTCCACTTGAGCTTGTAAAAACTGAGATAAAATGGTTGTAAGCGAGGCTATTTGCTCTACAAGAGACTTATTTACCTCGGCTTGCTCAGATTTTTCTTGCACTTCCTCGGGATTCTTCTCCGAAGGTGTAGGCTCCATGGCTCCCGATACCGCTTCCTTGTATGACCGAGTGTTGTAACGCCTTTGTTGGCTCATGTGCGAGCTTCACCACCACCTCAAGGATGACCTTGCTCTGATACCACTTGATCCGGGATGGGCACGAGCTAGCCTCAAAGCTCTCTCAACGCTCGGCTCACTCGGGGAGGGGAGATTGGTTTAGAGGTTGGTGGTGTTCTTGGTGGTGACCGAAGAGGTCGATAAACTCTAAGGCTCGGCCAGGGGGGCTGTAGGGAAGCTAGTGGGCTGTAGAAACTCCAGTGATCGGAGTTAGGGAAGGGTCGCCGGAGCTAAGACTGAAATGGGCTCGGGTGAGAGCTTGTTTTGAGCTCGGGTGAGCTAGTTTGCTCGATTGAGCTCGGAACTTGGATTTACTTGAAGCTAGTATGGAGACTAAGTTTAACATTTAAAATGCAGCCCCAAAGGTCTTGATCAATTTGTATTTTTCAATTTGTATGAGTGTGTAATAATATAATCTCTAGAGCTAAATGTATTGATTTAAGTGAAAGCTCATAGGAAAAATAATTTGGGATAAAAAAAAATCTTAAAACCATAAGATCCCAAATTAGTTAAATCAGAATCTTTTTCGGTCGACCGAAATCAAGAAACCGGTCGACCGATAGTTCTTGATTACTAATAATATACTTCCAACGAGAGTTTCGGTCGACCGAAACTATCCTGCGGTCGACCGAAACTATGCGAAATCCGACCGTTATAACTATGTTTCGGTCGACCGATAATTTGATCTGGTCGACCAATAATATTCGGATATAGCCGTTGGGAAGTTGTTTATAAATATGGGATGACTTATTTTTGGCTTCTAACTGTTCCAACACTTGCCAAAACATTTCATATCCCTTAGAGAGGTTCCTAAGCCCCCTAGTGATACGATCCTGAGCCAAGACCATTCGTTTATCAACCCAGCCGAGGTGTCGGAAGTCCCAGCCGAGGTGTCGGAAGTCCCAGCCGAGGTGTCGGAAGTCTCAGCCGAGGTGTCGGAAGTCCCAACCGAGGTGACAAGAGAAGAGATCGGATCGCACAGGATATCGGGTGTCGGAAAGGGAACGAACGCTTCACAAGTTTCAGTACCGAGCGGACCAATTACTAGATCCCGAGCTCGACAAGCCGAGGTGACACTTCACGGGCTAATTAAAAGTATCTGGGCCGAGACAAGCGTAGCACCAGTTACCGAGCCATGCAACTTAATAACTATTCGAGTCCTTGAATCCGAGGCCGAGGTGGGCATGGCCGAGGTGAACAAAGCCGAGGTGGATATGGCCGAGTTGGGGCAAAGCCGAGGTAGATATGGCCGAGTCGAGCAAAGCCGAGGTGGACATGCCGAGTTGGGCATGCCGAGGTAGTCTTTAAGTTGACCTGAGAAGACGAAGCGCCAGAGACATGAGAAGACGAAGCGCCAGAGACGGATTCCTGAGCACTTTAATTATTTAGAGACTAGTGCTAATTAATGCAGAATTTACTGTTTTAAATACTTGTTTAATTACCGAGATGTCTAGAAACAATGAATCTAACTCATTGTAATCTCTGTATAAATAACCCTAATGGGATCAATGAAAGGATCTTTTGGCAGATCAAATTTGTGAGTTAGAGAAACTCGTTGGTTCTTTTAGAACTTAGGACTTATCGGTTTGTCCGTGGCGTCCACCACCGAACTTATCAGTCGATCTCCCGTAATCGATTGTGGCGTTCAAAGGCATATACCAAGGTTCTTACCTCTCTATAGGTAACGGGTCGAGGTGCCTGGCATATTCCAAGGTTCTTGCCTCTTTATAGGCAACGGGTCGCGGAGCCAAACCCACGGGAAAGTTATCCAAGTATTTTATCTTGTTTTTATCTTCATTTCTACCTGAGTTTACCTAGATAGATCTGAGTAGCTCGACTTGAGTTATTGTTTCCGCATTATTTGGTAATAGATCCTTCGAAAATCAGATCGGAGATTCTTTCACCATCCGTGTTCGTATCATTTGGTATCAGAGCTCAGTTTCTAGGTCAGGTATTGTGTTATTTTGTTTGTGAAAGTTTGTATTCATTTTCGGCTAAGTTTTTTTTTAAAAAAAAAAAAAAAAAAAAAATCTTGTTTTGTTTGAACATTGGAATTTTGTTGGAATCTGAAAATCCGAGACCGAAAGGAGAAGTTTTGAATCTTAGTTTTGTTTTTTATCTCCACAAAAGAATACACAGATTGTTTGGTGATTTCTTGGTGGATTGTTCTTCGGAAATTCACTTGTCCCTAGTTTGATAAGAACCTACCGAGACTTTTCTCACGAGTGGAAAAAGGCAGTGTGGTGAGCGCATTTGAGGAAAAAAAGCCGTGAGTGCACCACGAGTGTTTTGAGTGAAAATCCACGTGAGGGAGTGAGTGAGATCAGTTGTTTTATTCTAACATTTCTTTGCAGGATCATGTCTCATAATTCAGAGCACTCCAACAAATTGGAAGAAGTTGAACCCAAACTCCTGATGGAAGCAATGATGGGAGAAATGAGACGGTTGATGGCACCAATACAGGAGCGATTAGATCGGTTGGAAGAAGCGCGACCGAGACCACATCGTCGTAACCAACCAGTTCGTAGACAAGAAGAAAATCATCAAAGGCTTCCCCGAGATGAAGATTTCGATTCCTTCAGTGAAGATTTGGAAGAGGAGGAAAACTACCGAGGTGATCACTACCGAGGTGATCGCAACCGAGGTGTTAGAGATCGGGACAACAGACACCGAGATAACCGAGATCGAGAAGACAACAATCTCGGTAATATCAAATTAAAAATCCCAGCATTTTCAGGAAAGAACGATCCCGAGGCATATCTGGAGTGGGAAAAGAAGATTGAGTTAGTATTTGATTGCCACCGATATTCGGAGCTCAAAAAGGTAAAACTTGCTGCCATTGAGTTTACTGATTATGCTATTGTATGGTGGGATCAGTTTAACATAAATAGGAGGAGAAGTGGAGCGCGTCCAATCGAAACTTGGGCTGAAATGAAAGAAGTAATGAGAAAGCGATTCGTACCGAGTCATTACTACCGAGGTCTATATCAGAAGTTGCAGGACCTCAAGCAAGGCAGCCGAAGTGTGGAAGACTATTACAAAGAGATGGAGATCACTATGATCCGGGCTAATATTGAAGAAGATCGTGAATCTACAATGGCAAGATTTTTGAGTGGACTTAACAGAGATATCGCTAACGTGGTGGAACTTCAACATTACATCGAGCTGGAAGATATGGTGCATGTCGCTATCAAAGTGGAGAATCAGCTCAAGAGGAAGGGTACATCGGCGAGACCGAGTCCGAGTTCGAACTCTTGGAAGTCGAACTACCCCAAGAAGGAAGAAAAGCCACATCTACCCCCGAGACTAAGAACCGAGATATCAAGTGTTTTAAATGTCTGGTAGAGGACACATTGCCAATCAATGTCCGAACCAAAAGGTTATGATACTGCTTGAGAATGGCGATATCGAGACTGATGAGGAGGATGAGACTACATCTATGCCTCCTCTAGAGGAAGACGAGGTTGAAGAATACCCTGCTCAGGGAGAACTACTAGTGACCCGCCGAGCTCTCAATATCAATATCACTGATGACACCGAGGTGCAACGGGAAAATATATTCCATACACGATGCCATATACAAAATAAGGTATGCAACATGATTATTGATGGTGGGAGTTGGACCAATGTAGCTAGTACTTTGTTGGTTGAGAAACTCGGGTTGCCGACAAGCAAACATCCCCGACCTTACAAACTACAGTGGCTGAATGATAGTGGTGAGGTCAAGGTTAACCGACAAGTTCTAATTCCGTTCCGCATCGGAAAATATGAAGATGAAGTGACATGTGATGTAGTGCCGATGCAAGCTGGTCACATACTGTTGGGCCGACCCTGGCAATTCGACCGACGTGCGTCACATGATGGCTATACCAACCGATATTCCTTTACTTTCAAGAAACGGAACGTCATTATGGTACCTTTGACACCAAAGGAAATTT